>APFE031018135.1:7309-68012 GCA_000404065.3 Pinus taeda
TTGCCTTGATGCTGTACAAGCTCCTCCCAGGGTCCAATAAGAAGTCTCCTCTACTTTGACAAGCTTCACTCACTCCCCATTGAAGCCAAAAAGGTATGTGATCTCTCCTCTTAAGCTCAAATAGGAAGTCTTGATTTCACTAGCATTTACCCTCAAAAGTTCAGCTTCTAACCTCTCTGGCCACTGAGCCAATGCCTCAATTTATAGTGCAATGGAGATCAGTTACCAGCTCCTCCTTCAAAGGGATAGAGTCCTCCTTCAAAGGGATATCTCCTCTCAACAAGGGATTAGTTCCTCCTATGATGGGATGCATGAACCACTTGGAGCGAACAATCCACGTAACAAATGCTTCTAGAAAACTCTAGAATTAACCCAAGATGCGTTTTTTAAGATAAAAATTGCGCCTTTTGACTTTCACAGGGGTACACACCCTCCCCTTTACATATAGAGCGTATAAATACGCAGAGATCTTGAAAAAAAGGTGCAGGTCCGTAGGCAAAAGTGAGAGAAAGTGCGGAACCAAAGTTACATTGATTTTTTGATGTCTTTCTCTCATTTCTAAAGCTTGTTCTGAAGAGCTAAGGTTTGAGACTTGCTCAGGAAGCTGGTATAGGTGGTGATAGACCTACACAGACTGCAAATAATCAAGGTGACGATATTTTTGTGTAACAGACACTATGCACATCAAGAGAAAGCAGGAGAAGTTAGAGAGAACATTAGTCATCTTCTGCCCTATATGCACAAGGAGGCACCCTAGAAATGAATGTCCATTAAACTTGTTTGAAATCTGCTCAGTCTGTGAAGAAAACCACTCCACCGAAAAGTGCCCTTCTCTACCTAGACTAAAAGTTGTGTATCAGGGAACTGAAGGGGTGACTGAACAGCTCTGATACATAAATCAAAGGAGACCACATGGGCCTCGACCATACCAGCAGGGAATGCAAGGGTCATCCCATGCATATTACAACCCTAACCTGAACTCATTCATTCCCTCTTGGGGGGGCCATTCTCATCCCTCTTGTTCTAGATCCCCTCCTTGGTATTTTGCACCTCAGTACCATTCCCAACTGTTGAGCGAGTCATTTTAGCCATATACTCTGCCACAACCTCAGTGGAATGCACCATCCCAGGGTGGAGGCCCCCATACAACAATGGTTCAGCATTATTGCCTTCACCGCCTACTCAAACACGACTTTTACACCTTGCTCCACCTAAAAAGCCTCATATCCCTTCCCAACCAAATCCAAACCCGAACAATAGATATGAACATCAAGTATACAGTGGAGAGACATGCTGTCCTACCTATGCTATGGAGATTCAATAAATCAACCTAATCTTTGGGAGAGTACTCCCAGACAACCAACCTCCACCTCCACCTAGGGAGAGTGAGGAGGAAAGAGAGGAGAGCATGCCTAGAGTGAATCCACCACGCTTTCCTAAGAGATTAACTCATCTAGTCCTGCCTACCCCATAAGAGAATGAAATTTTGGGTGAATTGAAAAATATGTGTCAAAATTCCACTTCTCCAAGACATCAAGGATGTACCTATTTACAACAAATTGATTAAAGAGAAGTTTTTCAAACATCCAAGGAGGCAAAAAAGGGACACCCCTACCATTAATGTCATTGGAGAACTGTCCGACTTAATGCTGGGGCAAGTAATTTGCCCAAAGTATTTGGACCTTGGAAACCCTGTAGTAGATGTGCACATCAATGGCACCATTGTCCCACACACTTTGATTGATCTTGGGGCTGCAATTAATGTAATGACCAAGGACACCATGCTCAAACTCAATCTCCGAGGTTAATTAAGAAAAACCACAATAGTCTTGAAACTTGTAGACCGTTCCACAGTAACCCCTGAGGGGATTGTTGAGGATGTGATGGTCTCCATTGAATCTTAGGAGTACCCTACAGACTTCCTAGTTCTCCAACATAAGGCCAAGCTTACTAGTTATCCTCTCATACTTGGGAGGCTCTGGTTAGCCACTGTCGATGCTTACATCAACTACAGGGCTGGAAACACGACTATCAAAAATGGGCATCTATCCAAGTAGTTGGTCTTGTACCCTCCTGCTCAGATATCTCTAGAACATGACTTACCTTTATGGCCAGAAGAGGAGGAAGAAGATGAAATCTACTCAACCTAACTCTATACCCTAGAAACTGGGATGGGAGGAGGACAACCGGATGAAGATGATTATATTGAACATATAATCCAAATTCCAACTCCCAACACCTTGTCCTTAGAATAGGTAGTAAAGGAAACCAAGATAAACCATTAGATTGATCTATGCTTAGCTGATTCAAACCCTACCCGTGTTAAAATAATAGAGTTCAACCCTGAACAAACTTTGAAAATCAACCCCTCTCTTTTTGTACACAAAGTTGTGCAACATAATAAAGGAACATTTAGATGCCTTTGCTTGGAGTTACAAGGAAATGAAGGGAGTGCATCCCTTAGTGTATACTCACCAAATTTATATCAAAGAAGGTTGCAAACTAGTCTGACAACCCCAAAGGAGAATAAATCCATCTCTCAAGGATATAGTCAAAGAATAACTGAAAAAGCTGTTGGATGTAGGATTCATTTACCCTATCTTGGACAGTGAATGGATTTCTCCTTTAGTGATGGTTTCAAAGAAAAATAGGAAGTGGAGGATTTGTGTCGATTACAGAGTGTTAAATAAAGCAACAAAGAAGGACCATTTCCCTCTACCTTTCATTAACCAAATTTTATATGGCTTGGTAGGGAAGAAGTTTTTATCTTTCCTAGACGGGTTCAATGAGTACAATCAAATCCAGATTAGCCCAAAAGACCAAGATAAAACCACCTTCACCTATCCTTGGGGTACTTTCACTTGTAGGTTCGTTCCTTTTGGCCTATGTAATGCCCCTACCACTTTCCAGAGGGAAGTCCTGAGTATCTTTGCTGAGCTAGTCCACGATGCAGTAGAAATTTATATGGATGATTTTAAACCCTATGGGTATGATTTCTAGGGGGCTCTGCCCAACTTGGGTAAGGTGTTGAACAAATGCATTGAAATGAACTTGTCCCTTAGTCCCGAAAAATGTGAGTCCTTGATGACTATAGGGACTGTTCTAGGTCATTCAATATCCTCGAAAGGACTGCAGGCAGAAACAAATAAGATAGCCAACATCAAAAGCATCCCACCTCCACAAAAGTAGATGGATGTCCGAAGTTTTCTAGGTTTATTTGGATACTATAGGAGATTTATAAAATATTTCATCAAGTTAGCTTCTCCTTTATTTGGGTTATTGGCCAAAGGCTCTGAACTTTTATGGTCAGAAAGTTGTCAAGAGGCCTTGGACATCGTAAAGGACAAGTTGACCAGTGCACCCATTCTCCAAGGCCCAAATTGGGCCCTTCCTTTCCATATACATGTTGATCCCTCTCACAAAGCGATAGGAGTAGCTCTAGGCTAGATAGATGACAATTTACCTTATGCCATTTACTTCATTAGTAAGAATCTATTAAAAGTTGAACTGAACTATACAGTGACTAAAAGGGAGCTCCTAGCTGTTGTGCATTCATTGAACAAATTTAGGCATTACATTACAGATTAGCAAACATTTGTACATACTGACCATGCTGCAATTAAATACTTGATGACTAAACCTATTTAAATGCCTGGATTATTAGATGGTTACTTTGATTACAACAGTTTGATCCAACCATTATTGATAATCATGGCAAGGAGAACATTGTTGCAGATTTTTTATCCAGATTAACTTTTTCTGCAGGGGAGGAAGGAATGGTTTATGATTAGTTACAGTATGAACACTTTTTCACCATTTTAGTTCTCTCTCCATGTTTTTCTAACATATAAAATTACTTGGTGTCTACACAGTTTCCACCAAACTTGTCCTCCAAAGAGAATAGTAAGATTGTGAGGAAGAGCACCCCATTCACTTGGATTGGGGGAAACCTCTTCAAATTAGGCCCAGATCAAATTCTCAGAATATGTGTCAGGGAGGAGGAAGTCTTTGAGATCCTTTTGACTTGTCATGATGGGCCTTGTGGAGGTCACTTTGCAACCAAGAGGAAAACATTCAAGGTGGTACAAGTTGGTTACTACTGACCCACTCTTCACCAGGATGTGAGGCAGTATACTAGTTAGTGTGATCGGTGTGAAAGGATGGGGAAACCTACCCAAGGGATGAAATTCCTCTGCAAGCTCAAGTGACTTTCGAGCCATTTGAAAAGTGAGGCATGGATTTCATTGGACTCATTGACCCTCTATCCAGGAAAAAGCAGTACATCATTGTGTACAATGACTATTTTACAAAGCGGGTTGAAGCCAAGGCCATCAAAGCAGCAATAGAGGTGAAAGTGGCTAAGTTATTAAGGAAAAATGTATTTTATAAGTTTGGGTACCCTAGAGAACTGGTCACTGATCAAGGCAGCCAGTTTACATCTCACATGATTGAAAATTTGTTAAGCCAACACAAGATCAAGTAGAACATCCAATCCTTACCACCAACAAGCTAATGGTCTAGTGGAGGTGACCAACAGAGTGCTGGAGGGCATTATGACCAAGGTGATTAGTAACAGTAGAAAGGACTGGGTAGATAGGTTAGTTGAGGCCACTTGGGCCTATAATACCACCTGGAAGACCACCATTGGATTCACTCCTTATGAGCTGCTGTATGGGAGGAAGACCCTGATGTCCATTGAATTTGAATATAGCACCTTAAGAATGGTAGCACAACTAATTCTAGATCTCACCAGGGCACAACAAGAGTGATTTCTCCAGCTGAATGGGTTAGATGAGTTTAGAATATAGTCCCTCCTGCACACAGAGGTGACTCAAGTTCAAAGGAAGATCTGGCATGACAAGAACATAAAGGACAAACAATTTCAAGATGGTGATTGGGATTTGTTGTTTGATTCAAGAAACAAGGATTTAAAAGGCAAGTTAAGGACTAGATGGTTAGGGCCTTATGTCATAGAAAAATGTCATGATAGTGGTTCAGTACAGATAAGAACCATCGATGCAGAGGTTATTCCTTTACTTTTCAATGGGTACAAATTGAAGGTCTACAAGTAGCCCTTGTCAAAGCAAGAATTCATCCATGACGTTAGCAAGACAGTGATGGTGGTGGATGAAGTCTCAACTTCTACCTCATCAATTCCCTGGAAAAAAAAAAGAAAGAGAAAAAGAAAAAATAATAATAAAGAGACTCAGGTGAAAACCTCCATGAGGCACCTGAGTCCCACTGTTGGGTTGAAAGGCTCTTGAGGCGGCCCAATGGTGTTGAAAGAAGGAAAAATATAAAAAGATCTTTAGGTGAAAACCTCTTGTAGACAGACTAGTAGTTTCCATATATATATATATATATCTATCTATCTATATATATATATATAGATATATATAAGAGAAAAGGAAAAACTTTGAAAGTGTTGTTTGCAGGTTAGCAGGAGGAGGATTAGAGCAATAAGAGAGGAGCAGAAGGACCTATACACTCCATATTTTAATTTCTCCATCCCATATTCTTCATTATCCCATCAATCCATCCATTTATGAACTCCTCCAGCTCAGTTTACACAAGCCTTGTGTTTTCTACAAGATTCCCTAAAAACCTAAAGGAAGATCCTGTAGGAATTACACTGGCATGGGAATCGCAAGAAAAGTGACCCTAGAGCAAGGGGATGACCAGCCTGTGTCAAAAAAAATAAATTTTACTCCACCAGTTCACCGCCATGCATGTCATCACCATGATACCCCTACATTCATCTAATAAGTCAATTCCAAAAATATTATAGTTAAAAAAAAAAACAAATAGAAGAGGGTAAGAACAAAGGACAAGGGGACAATACCTGAAGTCTATACCTCACACCTACTAATCACTAGAACCCTTCTCTAGCCATGACAACAATCCTCATGCTCCAGAAGTAAAAAAAAAAAAAAAAAGAATGAAAAGTTTAGGAGAGAGGCAGCTACAAGACATCCTGTCTGTAGGAAATCCTATAGCAGGCTATCCCACAAAATGAAATTTCACAGGTTTGCAGTCATCTTCAGCATGGAGATCCCAATGTCAAGGAAGCTCCTCCAGAGCTTAGCAGTAGTAGTAGGATCATCAGTGTCACTCTCTAGTACCTACACATCAAGGAAAACCAGCATCAAAAGAGGCCAATAAAAATATGCAGCAAATATACAACACATGGACATCATTCTCCAACAAGCACCATGATCAAGCATCTTACCTAGAGGTATTCCATCTTGGTTAAGATCTCTCATTAGCATAATATGGTAAAAAATGTTGGATTGTGTAAGAGTTGGTTTTATAAGCAAAGGTGGTCTTTTAACTTAGCCACCTTCGGCTAGACGATAAGGATAAATTAGTTAGACCACTCCACACGTGGCGGCAGTCAAGTCAGAGGAAAAAGGAGATAAAGCCAAAAATGGGTTGTTACAAATGACCGAAGTGGGAGATGATTACGAGGTAAGGAGGAATGATGGAGTAGTAGTGGGACCAACGATCCAAAAGTGGGTGCTCATACTTAGGTAGCCAGCACACCATCCCATGAAATCACCCATGTTAGGAAATAAAACATTGATTTCTATTCAAAGGAGGCATTCACAATCTCGAGGATTCATCGAGGCAAGGCTGCTCTCGACTCTTGAAGTAGTGTCTACAAGAAATACAGTGAGAATTTTTCAACGCAGGAGCACCTACAAGATCCTACAGGATCCTACAGGGAGACCTATAGGATACAAAACAAGCTTCTACAAGATTATCAGTGAGCATTTAGAGAGGAAAGATCAAAGGTTCACTTCATCAGGTAGTAACTAGGAGGTATCAGCTATACATTCCCACATTTTCCAGTTAAAAAAATATAGAAAAATCCTCCATTTGGTTAAGGAAATTGCAATCTAGGGGAATTATACTACAGAGTTGTCATTTAAAATCTCTCACCCACTAGAATGTCGAATTATACCCATACATGCCTCCACAATTACCAGAGGAAAAATGACAGGGGGATTTAACAAGAGGGAACCCACAAACACAGTGAAAGTTCAACAACACCCTCTTGTAGGCACAATTGGATGGGTTTCTTTGATAGAATGAGGGGATACAATGGTGAGGTGGCTAGAGAGTTTTCTCTTTGACTCATACACCTCACTAGGACTTATGCCACTACTATGGTGAAAGGCCTCTCAGTAGAAATCACCCCTAAAGTCATAAGAAGAATCACCACACTTCATTTAGGATTGCCTTGTTGAAAGGAAGATACGGGTAACATCACCCTTGCAAAGAATAAATTCTTTTTGGAAGGGGAGGAGAAAATGGAGGAAAAACAATTGGTTAGAATAGAAAGCCTTCCATACCCTTGGAATGAAATTAGCTACCACCTCATTAAATATATATCATGTGAAGGGAGATACAATGTGGTATATGGATACCATTTTAGGCTTCTACAAGAACTGAGATTTGGAGCAGACACACCTCCTCAAAATAGACTAAGTATACTTTACTTTCTTCTTCAATCGGTGATAAATAAAAGCATCAAAGTTATGGAAGGGAAACATCAATAGCTAGTCCATCATGGGTTAATCAAACTTATCCTATAAGATTCTCTCCAAAACCTAAGACTCCCTATTGCATGGACAACTTTCAGAGACATGCAAGCATAGGGAGAAATAAAAGCTCTTGAATATGAAAAAAGCCCCACTGCTAGTGTCAGGGATGAATAAGAGATAGAGGAGGAAAAAGAGGAAGAAAAGGAGGAAAATGAAGAAGAGACAGAAGAAGAAACAAATGAACAGAGTGAGGGACTGGAGGAAGAAGAGGAAGAGAAATACAAGTATGAAAAGGAGAATGGAAAAGAAAAAACAAAAGGAAAGGAAGAGTAGAGGTCTACAGTTCAAGGCAAATAAGGGGAGGAATCACCAAGGGTATCTCTAGAACCCACTAAGAAAGAGGCAATAACTACTCTTACTGCCCTAAGTACACCTATCAAGAAAAAATAGAGAGACAGAGACAAACACCATTGGAATTTAGGACAAGAAAAAAAACAAGAATCCGGCAAGGAATACCTCAAACACGCACCAAAATTCCTATTGTCATTGAAGGCTCACCAAAGTAGTAAGAAAAGGTAGCTTCTCTTGAGAAAAATCAGGGAGAAGGATCATCAGGACAAGCCTCCCAAATCTCCCATCACTTATGTTAGGAGGCCTATCACCAGGTCTATCTCATCAAGGGGGAAATGTCTCCTACATGAGACATATAAGGACCTACAAGAAGTAGAGGCCATCCTACAAAAAACTATGCTAAACCTACAAGAAACTCAAAAAATGAACCAAGAAGGTATCACTCAACAAGAAACAATGAGGGAAGAACCAAAGCTGGGAGAACCTAGTCCTCAACCCAAACTCGACTCTTACTATAGGTTCATTGAAGGGGGTAGGGTCATCCCACATAAATTTTCCATCCCCTTATTCTTTGAGCTTGAGAAAGAAAGGGAAAGAACACACAAGTGGATGAAAATTGCCAATTCTAAAGGAGTGGAGGATCTGGGCCACATGGAGGAGAAAACAAAGGAGATGGGTAGAGAACTGGTAGGAAATGATGAAATCCTAGTTGGAAGGTGAGAATGCATGGATAAGGGGACAACTACAAGAAAGATAAATTCAGTTGGCAGCTATGGCTAGTTTATCCCTAGAGGTAATCCAATGCAGGATGTTAGCAAAGTCTTAGGCCTTGTATCTTAAGGAGAAGTTGCTACAATTCCAAATTAAGACTTTAGCACAGAGAGGCACTATGCCCTTCTAAGACTACATACAATTCATTTATCTATGTGATCAAAGCACCTTGGAATATAGAGAAAAAATGTTTGAGTTTTACCTACACAACTTGGCCTTGATAGATTTGAATGTGTGGGACCCAAATTCAAAACTTGGGGACTTTCCATTGATGGCCTTAGCATCATGGATGAATCATGAGGCAGCAAGGGCTGCAGAGGTGAAGAAGGTAATGGAAAGAGAAGAGATAGAACCCATCATGATAAGATCTAAGCAATTTAACCCAATGGCTATCATCAATGCCCACAACCTGATTGCAAATGATCCTAAGCTTGCACCTAGGTACCTTGCTTCCCAAGAGCAAGAATTCACACACTTCAAAGATATGTTTAGGTTGTTAGGATATGACAACATGCAATCTTGCCAAAGGATATGGAACACCTTGCCCTACAACCTAAAAATCATAGAATACCATTCTCCTTAGAGAATGAGAGAGGCACTAAATAGAACACCCATGTACAAGAAAGCTCTATAAAGACTCAAAGTCAATTGTATTAACTTGAGACTCAGTCCACCACTCCTCTTAGGAGTGTTAGAAGGAAGGAAGGAAGAGGAAGAAAGAAAGCAGTGGGGAGAGATAGAGAGGAAGGCGGGATTCTATTCACAGGAAGAGGAAACTATAGCAGAAGCATGGGATGTAGAGGAGGCCACTAGAGAAATGAAGGACATGGATATAGATTGAATTGCTCAGAGGATGAGAAAAATTTTAGTAGGGAGGTGATGATGAGCCTTATCATTGGATAACTATATGGACCTTAATACACCTCCAAGTTTATTTAAATCAACTCTTCTCATAATTCCTTACATATTTTTAGTGTATTTTGCTTAATGAGATGTGTGAAAGTAAGATGTTATGTCCAGTGGATCAATGTGCATTGGTTGCAGGTTTTTGAGAGCAAATCATGGAAATTTTGGTTAATGAAGGAAAGAAACTCGAATGAGACAAGGAGGAGAAATTGTAGGAGATAGATCGTCCTCATTTAATCCTCACTCATTTGAATATTCCTCCATCAAATCACACTAGCTCGGAGTTGCAGGCAGCCAAGTTATGAAGATCAAAAGACAGCTGAGCTAGTGATAGTTAAAAAGCTAGTTCATCTCGAGTTTGGGAGCCGAGCCTCCCTAGATTTAAGGAAGTCATTGGAGACTTTAGTGGTATAAATAAGGAGGCCTAGAGCCTCATTAGGATTCATATTTTTTTATGTAAAAGCATTAATCATTTTCGAGTGCAAGACTTGTGGAAGACATTGTTATGTAATTTTTCTGATATGATAATGAGAATGAGCATTTCCTTGATCCAGAACTGAGTTGACTCAGAGGGATCAAGCACTTTGGTTAGGGCCCAACTGGTGAGCACTAGCATTGCAGCAATAATGTTGCAACTCCTGGGGCTCCTTGCTTTACTTTTATCAACCTGGTAGTTCGTAACAAACTTGGAAGCAATGGTGTTGTATGCACAAGTAGTATCTCTTACTATAGGTTGTCACTTGGTCAGTGTTATAAACAGATTTGGGCACTACAACCCCAATCATATATGTCCATAAACCAAGGGCTTCTGAGTCCCTAAAAGTGTTATTTCATGTCAGTTGATTACATCATCTCCCAGAAGTTCTCCATGGAAAACTGCTCAGAACTGGTCAAACTAGACCATACAGACTACTCAGTGCAAAGGGTACGATGCATCTCACCTGCCACATGCAAAAAGTGCAATGCATACTAAAAATTCCTTCTGTAGGGTGCGATGGGAGAGAGTAGACAAATGGCAGATACATTTTGCAATGTGGATGATCATGGAATCTTCCAGAAACTTCTCCTGTGACACTTGCCTCTCTGAATTCGCCCAGGGATGAGTAAGAGATCATGAATCTCCAAGTGGAGCAAAGAACTATCAGAGAGAGGACACTAATCAAAATCCCAGAAGCTAACTCACCCCCTTGCAAACATATATATATGGATCCCTCATCCCAGAGATCCAAAAAGGCTGGAATCTTGTATATTGTAAGGAAGTGTTGTTGGTTTCCTGGTGGAACATCATAGTGTTGGGTGATCTAAGATTTTCATGAGGTGAAGAAGGACTTTCATGCTAGGAGGATGACACTGGTTCAGATCAATAGTTTGTAATCCCCTCTTCTAATCTTTATATCAATAAAGCTATTCAAGTTTTCCTCCACATTCTTGTATGTTTGATGATATATGCATTTGTGTGTTCAATACATATCTAGTCCTATATTGTTTATGATTGTAGATCTCTGTACTTTGAAGGTATTATGTTGCATTGACTTTGCAGGTACTCTTTGAAGTGGGGTAATCAAGGAAGGAGTGGAAAAGATCCATCATAGGGGAGAAGGAACAAGAAAGGAACCAAGCAAAAGATTGAGGTTGGTATTCTTTTCTCCTCTCCTATCTATTTCTCATAAAGGAAAACGAAAGTAACTTTAGTTTGTTTGTTTCTAAGATAGCTACCCATCTTAGTGGGACTAGAAGCTCTGCATGGACACTAGATTTCCCGATAACAAAATGGCAACTCCACTGGGGATAACAAACGAAGGAATCATTTAGTTAATGATGATAGGAGAGGCACCATGGGAAGATTACCACCATCATTCCCATCCTCCGGATTACCACGAATGGTTCTTATCTCGTGTCGACCTCGTTAAAAAACGAAACAACGAGTAATGAGGATAATTCTTTTACTGTGTCAACCTCATTAAAAAATGAAACAACTCCCTTTCCAAATCGAGTCTTTTATTACGATCTCGTAAAATCCCAGTCGAGTATTTCAAAGATCTTGAAGGTAAACCTTCATTCCAACCACCTCGTTGAATGCAATGAAGCTTGGGGGGCATGCACCTCAATTTGTGTCACTATGCTTGGGGCATGCGAACTTATAACAAGCATAGTTTTTTCATTTCAAGCTTGTGTAAACATGAAACCAAATACGAGCAATGTTTCCGCAAAGTTCAAGCTCGTTAAAAAATGAACCAAGCCACGAGCAATGTTTTCGCAAAGTTCAAGCTCGTTAAAATATAAACCTAGCCACGAGCAGTTTTACGCAAATTTCAAGGTCGTTAAAAATTAAACCTAGCAATGAGCCTATGTTCCACCAGAGTTTAAGCTCATTAAAAAATGAACCCACCTCCAGTAAATAACCATTTTGAATGCATTATCATCATCTTTTGAGCCTTGGTAGTGTTCTTACCGTCACCTCCACTCTATTTTTAGCCAATCATACGCCTCCATTTTATTGTTTACCCTTTTGAGGAAAAACTGCGATGAGTGATTCTCTTAGCCATCCTCTTTAACCCTGCCCTGATTGGAAAGTTCCAAACCTTACCTAGAACCAGCTGCTACACAAAAATATCACTCGTTCCTCAAAAAACGAGTCTCCTTTAAGCTCTTTTCATCTGACTCGTAAAATATGAAAATATTGCCGATCAATTGGTCTCTCCAGCTCGTTAAAATGATTGGAAGTGTTATCCCTACTCTAGATTTTAATCTTTCTGGACCTAAGGGATCATTACACAAAAAGATCGAGCACTTGTCTTGCTCGGCTCGTTAAAACTATTGAAAATTCATCCCTTTCATATTATTTTATACTTTTTCGGAACTAAGGGAGTACATGACGAAAAAGGATTACTGGAGTTTCCTTTCCGTCCCTTTTCAGACTCTCTAAAATTGAAAAGGGACCGAGTTATATTTGTCGTTAAACTCTTTAAAACCAATAGAGACAAACTTGTCCATGCAGACAAGAACAAGTTTCACTGTCGCTAAGCTCGTTAAAACATAGTGACGAGTTTTCCCGAAGGGAAAATTATAGAACAAGCATATGTTATCCTCCTCAAGCTTGACAAAAATAAAGAGGTACTGGTCATGACTGGGGAAAATTTGGGAAGAGAACTTGAAGAAACTTTATTGGTAGCAAGTCGCTCTTGAACATGACACTTTCACTCCATCACCATGATTGAGTTGGGTTGGGTTATTCCGTTCACCGGTAATATTACCGTTGGTCCATCGTGCCATCCATCTTTGGGGTTAACGCTACCAATCCATTTTAGTGTCACCGATATGTTCAAGAGAAGTCGCTTAGAGAATTCACCAACCTAGCTTGTGTCTCATCTGCTGCAATACATTCACACTCCATTCTTTCATGACTGCCACCTTGAACCCTGTATCATCAGATCGTTTTCACCTCCACAAAATCATTTGCTCCATTCTGTGTTGTAGATGTGGGATTCATTAAGGCCCTCCTACGACGTGTCACTTCTTGTCGATGACAACTCATTATCCGAGAAGTCGACCTAGGTACAACCCTTTTAGTACTTTGAAGATTGCATGCCTCAATGGCAAGTTTCTCACTTCCGGCGACAGGTTTACATCAATGGCCTTTGATCGAAAGAAATTATGTGGTGTTCGACGCCAAGTCCCATTTTCACACCACGCGAATTGTATTGTAGTACCTTGAGGGTCATCATCATTATCGGTGATTCCTCTTGGGCCTATTAACAACTTACATCATTGGTTGGTAATCAAGTGATGTCTTTCCATGTTAAACTCCAAAACATTTTTCACATGGATTGACTTGTACTTCGGGTGAAGATTGAACAATTTTGAAGACCTCGGATCTAGTTTCATCCATCTGGGCTACAATATATTCAGGAAAATAAAGACATCAAATGTACATCGTTTCTACATAGATGATCATCCGAATCAAAGGATGATGGCTCTATCAGAATCATCAGTTTGCTATAGAGACGGTTGTCTGTCCTATGTACATGAAAATGAATTTATAAAGTTGAGCATGGGAATGCCCGCCTTAGCTAAATCATGAAAATATTATGAAGATAATGTATTGTATTGTATCTTATTACAGGTCGCCTTCTAGTTCGAAAAACCTTAGATCCTCATGATAAAACATTTCACCTGACATCAAAAGATTTACGACCTCATGCTTTAGGGGGAAACTGTTATATACATATTTGGCATTGCAACCCCAATCATATATGTCCATAAACCAAGGGCGTCTGAGTCCCTAAAAGTGTTGTTTCATACCCTAAAGGAACAAGGTCAGCTGATTACATCATCTCCCAGAAGTTCTCCATGGAAAACTACTCATAACTGGTCAAAACTGGACCATACAGACTACTCAGTGCAAAGGGTGCGATGCATCTCACTTGCCACATGCAAAAAGTGTGATGCATACTAAAAATCCCTTCTGTAGGTTGTGATTGGTGAGAGTAGACAAATGGAAGAGACAATTTGCAATGTGGATGATCATGGAATCTTCCAAAAACTTCTCTTGTGACACTTGCCTCTTTGAATTCTCCCAGGGATGAGTAAGAGATCATGAATCTCCAAGTGGAACAAAGAACTATCAGAGAGAGGACACTAATCAAAATCCCAGAAGCTGACTCACCCCCTTGCAAAAATCTATATATGGATCCCTCATCCTAGAGATCCAAAAAGGCTGGAATCTTGTATCTTTTAAGGAAGTGTTGTTGGTTTTCTGGTGGAACATCATAGTGTTGGGTGATCTAATCTTTTCATGAGGTGAAGAAGGCTTTCATGATGGGAGGATGACGTTGGGTTAGATCAACGGGTTGTAATCCTCTCTTCTAATATTTATATCAATAAAGCTATTCAAGTTTTCCTCCACATTCTTGTATGTTTGATGATATATGCATTTGTGTGGTCAATATATATATGGTCCTATATTGTTTATGATTGTAGATCTCTGTACTTTGAAGGTAATATGTTGCTTTGACTTTGCAGATACTCTTTAAAGCAGGGTAATCACGGAAGGAGCGGCAAAGATCCGTCAGAGGGGAGAAGGAACAAGAAAGGAACCAAGTGAAAGATTGGGGTTGGTATTCTTTGCTCCTCTCCTATCTACTTCTCATAAAGGAAAATGAAAGTAACTTTAGTTTGTTTGTTTCTAAGATAGCTACCCATCTTAGTGGGACTAGCAGCTCCGCATGGACACTAGATTTCTCGATAACAGTCAGCTGGCACAACTTTGCTAGGATTTTAAGCCAACTTATATAAATTCTCAGAAGAAGCTTTTACCTATGATGAAAGAAAGCTAACTCTACGGAGGCTATTCTATTTGTAGAAAGAGAAGGAAAACTGAAATGTAACACAAACCATGGAAAACCCTAGCAAACCCTAATTTACCTATTAACCCTACTTTTGAAAGAAAAGAGATGAAAAATTAGGAAATGAGTGCCATTGACTACTGGAAAGGTAAATTGCATTTATTCAAGCTACTTCTGAAAAAAAATGAGAAGAAAACATCTTTCTGTGCTTTTGAGTGTTTTTATGTGAAATTATTATGCTTGTGATTTATCTGGTTGTGATTGTGCAGAGGTTTGGTGTTGAACGAAGGTGGAGTTGGTTTTTTCAGAGATGGAGGAAGGTTTGGAGAGGTCCTAAGAAGCCCTTAGTACCCTTCTGAATACTTTCATAGTGATCAGACTTCGAAAAATCACTCACAGGAAATTCTATAGGAAGCTGCAACAGATCTATAGGAGGATCTAAAAGAGGAGGCCGTGAGCTATTCTTGGAGTTTTAAAGGTGGAAAAATGATGGAAAAGGGTAATTGAAGGCTAGATGAAGGTGTTGAGGTTTCTGGAGCTTGTCAATAAAGATCAAGAAATAACATGATGGTTGGATTTGTTCAAATGTCAAGAAAGAAGCTTATGGAGAAAAATGCAGAAATTAGGGCAGATTGGAAAAATGTGCGAATGACTTGGGAAATATATGAGAAGTGAGCTAGTGCTGGCTAGTTTATGGATGTATGGTGAGATGAGGTGTCCTGCAAGAGATTTTCACATCTACTTACGCAAACTGATCAAAGAAAGGACTAACTTTACCATGAAAACATAACTTTTTCTAGCTTGACCTAATTTCTGACCTACAAACAGAAAATGTTGAACAGTAACCTGTGAACAAAAAATCACGTAGAGAGAGTGATGGTAAAAGAACAGGAAATTATGTAAGCAACTGAATATGAACTAATATATCATTCTTTCCAAATCAAGTTATCACACTAGCAGTTGCATGGAAGAGCAAAAATTGTGTTTTTGATGGCAGCAGAAGTGCCTTGACCTCAACTCATAGTTCCATGAAGGGAGAAAGGAGATCAAGGCCTACTGTTGGCCTTTTTGAATCTTATTCTATCACTTCAATAACCTACTTGAGCAATTGAAACACAAAACATCTATGCAAACCATAAAAAACAACCTTATCTAACAAAGTGAAATGAATCTATGTAACAGAAATTAACTCATGAACTGAAGCAAAAACATATAAGTACACAGTAAGAGGTGATGGAAAACTTGGGTTGGGCCCTAACCCAAGAGCATCAACCATATAAAAGAGATTAGTGTTGGTTCAAAAACTATTTCATGTTCATTACCAAAAATAATAGTCACATTACATGAACTATTCTAAAAAAGGAACTCGAAAATAAGTTGAACAATGTGCTGCACAAAAGTGTGAAAATTCTACTAATGACTGGCTAAACTATTGAGACTTTAAGCCCCCTTATTTATACAAATGGAGTCCTCCAAAAGTCCTCCTAAAATCAAGGAACTCGGCTTCCAAGAACTGGAGATAAACAACAATCCTTCTTTACTTGCTCAGCTGCCCCTTGGAATGTGGACCTTTGTGCTCTGAGTTGCTGATGGAGGATTCAAGGGAAGGGGTCATAAATGAAGGAGACACCCCCCTACAAATCCTCTTCCTTGTTGTCCTCGAGGTTTGGCTACCATTTTCTCATAAATCCCTTGACTTTGTCCAAAATTGGCTGAAACATTTGCATAAAGCGCACATTAGACTACATGGCAAAATGACTAACCCAATTCACTCTATTAGCATAAATATATTCAACAACATGCAATAAACTAATGAAAATGGTGGATTAAGTCAAAATAAGAGGAAAAATGATCCCATATAATTACCCATTTCTGGGGCTCATCATCACCTCCCTACTAAATGGGTTGCTCATCCTCTGAGCAACTAATCTAACTCTTCATCCTTGATGACTTTGACAGATTCCTTGAAATCCCATGCCTCTGATGTGATATCTTCCTCTTTATCATGGAAACTTGCCTCCCTATCCACCTCTTCCCACTGTTTCTATTCTTCCTCTTCTTTTACTCCTTCCAACAGTCCTAGCAGCAGTGGAGAACTAAATTTAAGGCCAATCCAATTGGCCTTCAAACTTTACATTGAGTGCTTATACAGGCGTACTCTCCTCATGGATTCCCTCATCCTGTTTGGGGAGTGATACTCCTTGATCCATAGGTTGTGTGGAAATGTATTCAAACTTCTCATGCAGGCATGAATGCAGTCATCTCTAAACAATCTCTCCATGTCCTCGAAATGAGAAATAGCCCAGGTTTTCTTGACAACATAGTCAGGGACAACTTGAGCATTAGCTGCAAGGTGTTGATGGGCATAGATAAGAGCTGTGGGATTTGCTGGTTTTGCTTTAATCATCAAGGGTTCATTCAATTCTTTTGCCGTCATTTTCTAGATTTCCACTGCCCTTTTCTCTTCATGGCTCATCTAAGAGGCCATGTCCATCAGCTGCAAGTCTCCCAATGCAAAATTTGGATCCCATAAGTTCATGTCAGTAAGTGCGATGTTGTGCAATTAAAACTTTGCTAGCTTCACTTTGTCCTCAGATGAACTGTGATCACATAGATGCATGAATTGGCCATAATCCTGAAAAGTTATTGTGACCCTCTGGGCCAGTGTCTTAATCTGAGATTGGAGCCACTGATCCTTGAGGTACATTGCATATGATTTGGCTAACTGCCTGCACTGTAATGCCTCCATAGCCCAGTTGGCCATGTAGGCTAACTGGGATTCCTTTTCCTATAGCTACCTTTTTAAATTCAACACTTCATTTTCTACCTGGGATTCCCTTTCCTGTTGTTGTTTTATTACTGTCTCACTGTCTGCCTAGGGTTCCTCTTCATGTTGCAGTCTTTTTATGATTGACAGCTCATTTCCTCCTTGAGCTTCCCTTTCTTACAACTTCTTCTTTAATATTTCATTTTTTGCCTCTAATTGAGCTCTTATGATGCTTTCTGTATGCCTGACCATGCTCAATTCTTTGCCCATCTCCCTCAATTTGTTTTCCATGTGCCCAATGTCTTCGACCCCTTTTGATTTTTCAATTTACATCCATGTATGGGTTCTGACTCTTTCCTGTTCCAGCTTGAAGAAAAGAGGGACGACAAACTTTTGTGGGATGATCTTCCCACCTTCCAAAAGGTTGTAGTAAGAGCCTAAGTTAGGCTTAGGTCTAGGTTCTGGGATCTCTTTTGCCTTGTCTTCCTCCTTGGTCTGTTCTTTTGCCTTCTTTTCAAGTTTTTCAATTTCTTGGAGCTTTGCCAATGTCTCCTGTAGAGAGGTCTGCGCCTCCTGTAGGACTGTTTTAGAGTCCATTAGCTTGATCCTTTCTTTCCAATTAAAGGTCTTAGGACTTCCTCTTTCATAAGTGATGGGGCTTTTGGAGGGAGATTCCTCCCTTGTTGCAGTGGGGACATCCTCAATGATGATGGGCTCCTTTGAAGGTGGCTGAGGCTTCCCTATCTTGATTCTAGTGCTCTTTTGAGCCTTGAAGTACATAGATGGTTGTCTCTTTCTTTTCCCTTTGGGCTTGGCTGGAGTACTAAGTGAAGCAAGAACAACTACTACTTGTCATGCTAGTGTCTCAGGAAACACTTCTTTTTGATGTGTTTCTTCTTCTTTAGTTGTTGTTTTTCCTATTTCTACCAGTTTTGTGTCTGTCATCTTTGACTTTGTTTTCTCCTCTGCTTGCTGAGTTTCTGCCTTTCCTGTGGCAACCTTTTTCTGAGCTGTCTTAGGCTTCTTCTTTTTAGTTCTTGGCCTCTTATTTTTATTTGTTGCAGTTTTCCCTTTTTCTGCTTTTGATGTTGTCTTCTTCTCTGCTTTAGGCTCATCTGTGGTGGTGTCATGTTTCTCCATCTCCTCTCTGTTGAAAATCTCCTAGGCTATGGGGATTGTGTAAATGTGGAGGGAATCCTCCACCAGAAATTTAATTAGCCCATGGTGGGGCAATTGGTCTGGAACCCCTGCCTTTAGTTTGGTGCTAGAATCTATTAAGGATTGGAGGAGAAAATATGGAAGACTGAGTTTTCTGGATGCAGAAAGGTCCATGCCATATATTAGTTCATGTAACAGTTTGAAATGATACCCATAGACTATGTTGTATCTTCCTTCACAGGAGATATAATTCATGATCTGATAGCTGACCTCACCCCATGGATAAGGTATACTTATCCTCCTAATGCCATTCTTATCCTCCACATGATGTTCATCACGCTGGAAAAAGGTCTTCTTAGCAACTTGACCTAGTGGTTTTTCTTCCTTTCTCTAGGGGAGTCCAAGTGGGAGACTTGTAATCCTGCTGATAAAATCTAGTGTAAGTTCTATGGTTAGACCCCTGAAACAGATGGTGGCATGGATTTTTGAGAGGTTTTAAAGACAATAAAAATTCCTTTGTGACTTCCTCATCATACCCATGAAATTTTTCAAAGAAAGGCATCCAATTTGCCCTGGTAAAGAGGGCTACCACTTCTAGATGTTCATGCAACTTAGTTGAATTCAGAGGCTCCTTCCTCATAAAACCCCCTGTCATGATGTTCAGAGATAGCTGGAATGTTTCAGGTGAGGAGGAAGGCAGAAAATTTCAAACCCGAAACAGAGGAATAGCTAAGGGTTTTCTCTGGAACTAGAGAGAGTTTTTTGTGTTCTTCCTTTTTAACAAAAACAAATTTCAACTTTCCTTCCCTTCAAACTCTGTTCTCAAACTTAATTTACTTCTTGGGCTATTTGATGGAAACAATATCTTGAAAAAAACAAAGAGTATACATAACAATATTCTTTTCCTTTCACAAAATAAGCAGACTACCCAATGCAAATTCACTGCTTAATTTTCTAGAGTTGCATCATCTCTTTACACAGGAGAAAACCACGAAGGAGAAAAAGGCAGTATTTTAGTGTAGAGAGTAGATGGAGAAATGGTATGTTTTCTAAAAAACATAGGTATACTTCTGTTCTCACTTTTCTTTTCTTTTCAACTCAATACTTCGCTTCAAATCCCACCACCTTTTGTAGATATATGAAATGCAAAGTTGGTTTTACTAAGCCTACCTTTTCGAGATTGACTTTGGCATAAAGTAATGAATTTTCCTCTGTGATGTTTCTCACTGGCCCTCCTGTAGAAGGCCTCTTGTAGGACTGTGTTTCCGCTCCTGTAGAGTGCGATAATGCTCCTGTAGAGCCCGATAAGCGGAAGGGTTCTGGAATTGGAAGAGAGCGACTGTTTCAAGGTTCTGAATAGGGTAGATAGGTTGCTACAACTGAGAACTCGTCGATGCAAATGAAAATAAAGGTGGTGAAGGCGTTCGACTGCAATGTACTTAATCTTAGAGGTGTGTTCTGCGGTGACGAGGTGAGGTGGTAGGAAGGGTACATGATCCCCATCCGGACCGTTGGTCCCTACTTCACTGCCATTATGAATCTTCATGCTGTGTGCTTGTAATCACTTCCATCATTCCCATTATACGCTGCCACCACTACCTGTTTTGAGTTTTCTTCCCAAGTTGACTGAACACACGTGCCGATTGCACCCACTGAGCATTGTTTGAACTGGATGAGGTGTTCTTTGAACTCAACGAGGCGTGCTATTTGAACTAGATGAGGGTGGTCAGTTAGCTATCCACCGATCTCATTTAATTGCAACCATCTCACTTGTGCATACAGTTTCTAAAATATACTCATGCAACAAAGGAACAGGTTTAGTCACTTGCCTGTATGAAATGATCTATCAAAGGTGTATATAACCTGGCCATGTCCCTTTTTCTTTTGTGGCCCTCCTACAATATGCAATGCATTCAAAAGAAGTTTTTTTTTTTTTGGTTCCTATTTTTTCTTTTTTCCTCTATATTTTTTTTTTTATGAGACAGTTGGGGCACCTCCAAGAGGTTTTCAGCCTCACTACCTGCCCTGGGTGCCTCCAAGGGGAGTTTTTCACCCAGGGATCTTTTATTCTCCTTTTTTCTTTTCTATTTTTTCTCTCTCTCTCTTTTTTTTTTTTTTAAGGGTGTGGATGGAGTAGAGGAAAAGGCCTGCTCCACTACCAACACTGTTTTACTCAGATTCTCGATGAATTCTTGCTTGGAGAGGGGCTTCCTGTAGATTCTCAACCTATGCCCATTAACAAACATGGGGATGGCTTCTTCATCGATGGTCCAGATCATAATTGAACCATTGTCATTGCACCTTTCTATTGTGTATGGTCCCAGCCATCTTGTCCTTAGTTTTCCCTTGAAATATTTATACCTTGAATCATATAGCAGTGCCCAATCTCCTTCCTAGAATTGTTTCTCTTTGAGGTGTCTATCATGCCATATTTTCCTTTGAAGCTGGACTACCTCTGAGTAGAGAAGGGTCTGAAATCTCTATTCATCCAATCCATTTAGCTGAAGGAACCTTTCCTTTTGAGCATGGCTAAGATCTAGGTCCAGCTGAGCTGCCACACTTAGTATGTTATAATCAAATTCTATTGAAAACAAATCCTTCTTCCCATAGACTAGCTCATAGGGTGTGAACTCTATGGTGGTCTTCCAGGTGGTGTTATAGACCAAGGTGGCCTCAACCAATCGATTTGCCCAATCTCTTTTGCTGTTGCTCTCTACCTTGGTCAAAATCCCTTCCAAGGCTCTGTTAGTGACTTCCACTTGCCCATTTGCTTGCAGATGGTAAGGGGTGGAAGTTCAGTGCTTAATTTTATGATGTGTGAGTAGGTCCTCAACCAGATTAGAGGTAAACTAACTCCCTTGATCTGTGACTAATTCTTTTGGATATCCAAACTTCTAGAATATATTCTCTCTCAATAACATAGCTACTTTATCTTTTGTTGCTACCTTGATTGCCTTTGTTTCTACCCATTTTGTCAGATAATCTGTGCACATGATGATGTAAGATTTCTTCTTTGAAAGAGGGTTGACACGACCCACAAAGTCCATGCCCCACTTCTCAAATGGCTTGAAAGACACTTGAGCTTGCAAGGGCATCTCATCCCTTGGAGTATGTTTCCCCATCCTTTTTCATCGGTCACATTAGCTAATATATCTCCTTACATCTTGATGAAGAGTGGGCCAATAGTAACCTGCTTGAAGGATTTTGAAGGCATTCCTCTTTGCTGCAAAATGGCTCCCACAGGGCCTGTCATGACAGGTTAGGAGAATGTCAAAAACTTCTTCCTCCTTGACACATCTCTTCAAAACCTGATCTCGGCCAAGTTTGAAGAGATTTACCCCAATCCATGTGAAAACAGAACTTTTCCTCACAATCTTGCTCTTCTCTTTTGAGGACAGGTGTGGTGGGAACTTTGCGAAAACTAAGTAATTTTATATATCAACAAACCATGGAGAGAGTACTGAGATAGAAAATAGGTGTTCATCTAGAATTTGTTCATCCACTATTCCTTCTTAACATGCAGGCAAATCTATTCTAGACAAAAAATCAGAAACAACATTTTCCTTACCCGGCTAATGAACAATGGTTAAATCAAATTGCTGCAATAAAAGAAACCATCTAATAATACAAGCATTTACACCTGGTTTGTTCATTAAATACCTAGCTGTAGCATGATCAGTGTGTACAAATGTTTGATAGCCAGTGATGTAGTGTCTGAACTTATTTAGGGAATGGACTACAAATAGGAGCTCCTTTTCGATTACAGTGTAGTTTAATTCTTCCTTCGACAAGTTTTTACTTACAAAATGTATGGCATAAGGTAGCTTCTCATCAATTTTACCTAAGGCTACTCCTATCTCTTTGTTTAAGGCATTTGTATGAATGTGGAAAGGTAGGACCCAGTTTGGACCTCTCAAAATTGGGGCAGCCACCAGTTTATTTTTCAAGGTACCCAGAGCCTCTTGATAGTTGTCAGTCCATATGAACTCATCATCGTTTCCCAAAAGACCAAACAATGGAGAGGCTAGCTTACTAAAATCCTTAATGAATCATCTATAGTACCCTGCTAAACCTAGGAAACTTCGAACATCTCTTATCTTTTGAGGAGGTGGGACCCTTTGGATGATGGCAATTTTGTTGGGGCCCACCTGTAGTCCTTGTTGAGAGATTGCATGACCTAGCACGGTCCCTTCAGTCATCAGGAATTCTCATTTTTCAGGACTAAGGGACAGATTCATTTCAATACACTTGTCTAAAACTTCTCATAGGTTAGCCAAAGCTTCCTGGAAGTTAGAACCATAAGGGGTAAAGTCATCCATATAGATTTCCACTGCATCATGAACCAGTTCAGCGAATATACTTAGTACTTCTCTTTGGAAAGTGGTAGGAGCATTGTACAATCCAAAAGGAAGGACCTAGTATGCAAAGGTACCCCAAGGGCAAGTGAAAGTGGTCTTATCTTGGTCTTCTGGGCTGACTTGGATCTGGTTGTACCAGCTAAACCCATCTAGGAAGGAGAAGAGCTTCTTCCCTGATAGGCCATCTAACACTTGATCTATGAAAGGCAAAGGAAAATGGTCCTTCTTAGTGGCCTTGTTTAGTTCCCGATAATCGACACAGATTCTCCACTTCCCATTTTTCTTTGGCACTAGCACGAAAGGAAAGACCCATTCACTGTCAGAGATAGGGTAGATGAATCCTGCATCTAGTAACTTTTGCAGTTCTTCTTTGACAATGTCCTTAAGGGCTAGATTCACCCTCCTTTGAGGCTGCTTGACTGGTTTGCAATCTTCCTTAATGTAAATGTGATGAGTACAAACTGAAAGGTGCACTCCCTCCATCTCATTATAGCTCCAAGCAAAAGCATCCAAGTGGTTTCTTAATAAGCTACACAGTTCTTTCTCTTGAGAGGTGGATAGGGATGAGTTGATCTTCAAGGTTCTTTTTACGCTGAATTCCACATTCTTAACTCGGAGAGAGGCTGGATCAGCCACACAGAGATCAATTAAAGGATTGGCTTGGGTTTCTTCCACCAGCTCTTCTAATGGCAACACACTGGGGGGTGGATTTTGAATCAAGTTTTCAATACAATCATCCTCGGTTTGTGCCCCCCCCCTGGTAGCTTTCACTGCACACAGTGGTGTGGAATAGACTTCATACTCATCTTCCTCCTCCAACCAAAGAGGTAAATCATGTTCTAACAAAGGTTGGGCAGGAGGATATAGGAATACCTGTTTGGACATATGCCCATTCTTGATTGTCATGTTCCCTGCTCGACAATTGATGTAGGCATCTGTAGTAGCCAACTAGGGTCTTCCCAAGCTGAGAGGATACCCAGTAAGCTTTGTCTTTGGTTAGAGAACCAGGAAACCAACAGGGTACTCCCAATAATCGATGGAGACCATTACATCTTACACAATCCCTTTAGGGGTCACGGTGGAGCGTTCTGCTAACTGTAGTACTGTTGTGGTCTTTCTCAGGGAGCCCTGAAGGCTGAGCTTGAGCATAGTGTCCTTGGTAATCACATTAATGGCAGCCCCTAGATTAATCAGGGTATGGGGAATTATGGTGCCATTGATGTGGACATCGAATAAAGGATTTCCAGCATCTAGATATTTCAGACAGATTACCTACCTCAACATTAGGTCGGACAGTTTTCCTATGACATTGATAGTTAGAGCATCTCTCTTTGCGCCTGCCTAGGTGCCTTAAGCACTTCTCCTTAATCATCTTGTTGTATATAGGCACATCCTTTATGGCTTGGAGAAGTGGTATCTTTAAACATAATTGTTTCAATTCTCCTAGAAGTTCAGTTTCTTCTAGGGTAGGTTGTTTTGTTCCAGTCAATCTCTCAGGAAAGGGTGGAGTGGCTTTTGGTTCACTTTCCTCTTTTTTCTTCCTCGTCCTCCTTAGGGGGGGGCTAGTTATCTGAGAGAACCTTTCCAGATTGTAGTTTAATCTCGTGAATCTCCACAGCATAGGTCGGGCATGATGTTTCCCCACTATATACCTGTTGGACTTGTCTGTTATTCAGGTTCGAGTTCGGTTGAGGAGGAATTTGGGGTTGCCTTGGTGGAGCAGGAGGCAACGGTTGTGGTTGAGCAGGTGGTGGAGGAAAAAGGAGGAGAGTTGTACTGGGGCCCCCACCCCTGATGAGGTGCATTCCGCTGAGGTTGTGGTTGAGCATAAGAGTGAAACAAATGAGCAGCTGGTTGAGCATGGTATTGAGATGGATATGACCAAGGAGGGGGTGTGGACTAGGAAGGATGAGCAAGGGGACCCAAAGAAGGCATGGAAGTGGCTTGATTGGGGTTCTAATATGTTTGGGATGTCCCTTGCATTCCCTGCTGGTAAGGTTTGGGCCCATGTGGCCTCCTTTGGTTAATGAAATAAAGTGGTTCGGTGGCTCCTTCGGCCCCCTGGTATGTATCTTTAAGTTTGGGAAAGGAAGGGCATTGATTCCTAGAATGGTCTTCTTCATAGACTAAACACACTTCTATAGAGTTCAATGGACATTCGTTCCTAGGATGCCTTTTGTTGCACCTAGGAAAAAAGATGGCCAAATCCCTCTCTACTTCCTCTTGTTTTCTTTTGATATGTGAGGTATCCATTTGCATGGCAAGAGTCTGCCTCATCTTGCTCTTAAAATATTCTAGAAAATTTTCAAATTCACCTCTAAAGGATGAAATGGGTGAGGATGTACTGGCCAAGGGTTGACTTCCCCTACCTCTCTTTCTGGCTGCCCTAGAATGGTTTCTAAACACAGCCTTTATGTCATTATAAGGTAGTTGGTAGATGTCCCCCCCATCTAGCAAATGGAGGGTATCTAGAAGGTCTTCTGAGAACCCTCTGAGTAGGAGCAACTTCAGAGATTCGGGGTCAGGTGTGCACCTGACCCTTTTATAACTGAGTTGAAACCTCTCTTCGTAGTCTTCTAAGGCTTCATCGCTTCACATGGTCATTCGTAAGATTTCTTCCTTGGTATCCTTTGACCTATAGTAATCCCGGTATTTGTTGTTAAAGGCTTGTTGCATCTGAGCCCAAGTTGTGATGTTGTTGCCAAGTAACCCCATGAACTAGTGCAATGCTGCATCCTCAAGGGTAAAAGGAAACAGTTTCAACTTCTACTCGTCTTCTGCATAGTCATAGGTTCGACAAATAACAACAAATTGAAAATATAAGGTATCAAGATCTTCGGTAGTCAACCCATCGAAGTGAGGTAAGCCTGGGGGTCTTATGTTCTTCATTTTAGTGTCCCCATTGGTCTCTTAGATGGGAAAGGTACCCTCTACTCTTTCCCCATTCCCTCTAACATTTCTGTTTTCAGCCATGTTCTCAAGGGGGATGGTTTCTTGCTCTTCTTTTGCTATAGGATCTTCGTATATATCTAGTGGTTCACCTATAGGTTCTTCTAGATCACTACCACCTAAGAAGACAGAAGGGTGACTTTATGATGTGGTGGGGGTGTTGGGTAGGAATTTTCCTGAATTATCTCTATTCCTGCGAGGCATGAAAGGAAATCTTTTTTTGGGTGATTTTTATTTTTATTTTTATTTATTTTTTCTGCTTGTACCTGCAAAACTAAAATGGATTGAACAACAAATTGCAACTAACTGAAATGAACTTGCTAAAATGAAATTGCAAAATTGAAATGAAAGCAAGGAAATGACTAATCTACTTTTGCTGAAATGGAAATTGTATAATTGAAATGAAAGCAGGAAATGCCTAATCTACATTTGCTGAAATGGAAATTGCAGAATTGAAATGAAAGCAGGAAATGCCTAATCTACGTTTGCTAAAATGGAAATTGCAGAATTGAAATGAAAGCAGGAAATGACTAATCTACTTTTGTTGAAATGGAAATTGCAGAATTGAAATGAAAGCAGAAAATGAGTAATCTATTTTGCTGGAATGTAAATTGCAGAATGAAAATGAAATAAACTACTTAGCAGAATGTTGCAGTAGAAAATAAAAGAAAGCATGAATCACAAAATACTCTATTGCTTCCCCGAGAACGGCACCAAAAAGATGGTGAGCACCAATATTGCAGCAATAATGCTACAACTCCTGGGGCTCCCTTCTTTACTTCTATCAACCCCGTAGTTCGTAACAAACTTGGAAGCAATGGTGATGTATGCACAAGTACTAGCTCTTACAGCAGGGTGTCACTTGGTCAGATGGTGCAAGTTTTCTAGGAGCTTAATCCAACTTCTCAAAAGAAGCTTTTAGCTATGATGAAATAAAGCTAACTCTACGGAGGCTATTCTATTTGCAGAAAGAGAAGGAAAATTGAAATGTAACACAAACCATGGCAAACCCTAGCAAACCTTAATTTACTTATTAACCCTACTTTTGCAAGAAAAGAGATGAAAACTGATGAAATGAGTGCCATTGACTACTGGAAAGGTAAATTGCATTTATTCAAGCTACTTCTGAAAAGAAATGATAAGAAAACATCTTTTTGTGCTTTTGAGTGTTTTTATGTGAAATTATTATGCTTGTGTTTTATCTGGTTGTGATTGTGCAGAGGTTTGGTGGCGAAGGAAGGTGGAGTTGGTTTTTGGAGAGGTGGAGGAAGGTGTGGAGAGGTCATAAGAAGCTGCTAGTACCCTTGTGAAGACTTTCATAGTGATTGGACATCGAAAAATAACTCTTAGGAAATTCTACAGGAGGATGCAGGGGATCTACAGGAGGATCTACAAGAGGAGGCTATGAGCTATTTTTAGAGTTTTGAAGGTAGAAAAATGATGGAAAAGGGTAACTGAAGGCTAGATGAAGGTGTTTAGGTGTTTGGAGCTTGTCAAGGAAGATCAAGAATCAACATGATGGTTGGATTTGTTCAAATGGCAAGAAAGAAACTTATGGAGAAGAACGCAGAAATTAGGGCAGATTGGAAAAATGTGCAAATGACTTGGAAAATATATGAGAAGTGAGCTGGTGCTGGCTAATTTATGGATGTATGGTGAGGTAAGGTGTCCTGCAAGATATCCGCACATCTACTTACGCAAATTGATCAAATAAATGACTAACTTTACCATGAAAACATAACTTTTTCTAGCTTGAGCTAATTTCTGATCTACAAACAGAAAATGTTGAACATTAACCTGTGAACAAAAAAACAGGTAGAGAGAGCTATGATAAAAGAATAGGAAATGATCTAAGCAACTAAATCTGAACCAATATATCAATCTTTCCAATCAATTTATCACACTAGAAGTTGCATGGAAGAACAAAAACTATGTTTTGGTGGCAGCAGAAGTGCCTTGACCTAAAATCATAGTCCCAGGAAGGGAGAAAGGAGATCAAGGCCTATTGTTGGCCTTTTTGAATATTATTCTATCACTGTAGTAACCTACTTGAGCAACTGAAACACAAAACAACTATGCAAACCATAAAAAACAACCTAATTTAACAAAATGAAACAAATCTATGGAGCAGAAATTAATTCATGAACTAAAGAAAAAAAATATAAGTACACAGTAAGAGGTGCTGGGAAACTTGGGTTGGGCCCTAACCCAAGAGCATCAGCCCTCTGAAAGAGATCAATGCTGGCTCAAAAACTATTTCATCTTCATTACCAAAAATAATAGTCACATTACATGAACTGTCCTAAAAAAGGAACTCGAAAATAAGTTGAACAATGTGCTGCAAAAAAGTGAAAAAATTATACTAATGACTGGCTAAACTACTGAGGCTCTAAGCCCCCTTATTTATACAAATGGAGTGCTCCAACAATCCTCCTAAAATCAAGGAACTAGGCTTCCTAGAACAAGAGATAAATAGGAGTCCTTCTTTACTTGCTTGGCTGCCCCTTGGAATGTGGACATTTGTGCTCCAAGTTGTTGATGGAGGATTCGAGGGAAGGGGTCATACATGAAAGAGACAGCCCCCTAAAAATCTTCTTCCCTGTTTTCCTTGAGTTTTGGCTCATTTTCTCATAAATGCCTTGACTTTGTCCAAAATTGGCCAAAAAACATGCATAAAGCACACATTAGACTACATGGCAAAATGACTAACCCAATTCACTCTATTAGCATAAATATATTTAAAACATGCAATAAAATAAAGAGAATGGTGGATTAAGTCAAAATAAGATGCAAAATAATCCCATATAATTACCCATTTCTGGGGTTCATCACCAACCCTAGCAGTAGAGGCTCCTCTTCTTGTTCTTGTATGCTTAGCTGATTTCATAGATTAATGGTTGAATTGGTTTTAGCACTATTTCATTGAAAGTAGTTGTGGATTTGATTAGTTTGCTTCTATTTGTGCATTTATTTAGTAGCGGTTTAGAAAGATAAAGGAATACAATAAAGATGACAGTAGGTAGCTTTGGCCTCTCCCCTCCCTTCAGGGACCATGGTTTGAGGAAAGAACTCCTATGCAGCCTCAAAAAGACAGAATTTGATTTCTTATGGAATTTAGGGTTTTATGCTACTTATTCCAACATATTTTTAGTTTTCAATAATAGAATTCAAATTTCATTTCTGATATCTTTAGCCTTGTATTAGATCTCATATTGTTTCACATTATTCAACAAGTGTTTCCATGCATGAACTAGGCAACTAGATAATGCTCTATCATGTGATTTGTGCCGAAATACTTGTCTCATAATACTTGATATGGATCAAAGAAACCTAAATTCAATCAAATATTTCTTATTTGACATGATTCATGGATAAATGAAATTAATTGATGCAGTGCAGGAGTTTCAATAGTGCAAAGAGATATCATGACTAGAAACCCCAAGCTAACCTCATCCATCCATGATCATTCAAAAACACTGAGTCCCTCACCCAATTCATCATTCCATAAGAACAACTTTCAAGGCTTGTTGAGAAAATCCATCCATCTTACAAACTCTGTTTTGAGCTCTGAAGAAGTCATAGCCACTCCCTTGACTTATTGCTCCCACTATTTACCTTCCCTAAGCCCTACACCACCTTCCAAATCATTCTTATTGCTCTCGGCCGGATCCTGTAGGAATACAAGGGATACTATAGGAGCATTAGAATATTCAATAGGAAGCATTAGGACATCCTGTAGAACAACCTGTAGTGGCTTGTTTTGAGGACGAATTGTGGAGAAAACATATATGAAGATAAGAGAAGAGCCCTACTTGCCTCCTAAGCCATATTACCTTCCACCACCATCTCTAACCCACCTGACACATCACCAAGAGGAGTTAGCATTCACATTTTCACACAAAAAAAATACGAAAAGGAAAAAGAGTTATTGTGTTCTTTTACATGCACAGTAGTAGTGTGTTTGGTTATTTCAGATTGCATGCCTAGGATAATAGGATTACACACATGTTAATTTAGCATTCTTTTGAAGCAAAGCCTCTTAGCAATTAGTTAGATGAATGGTGTGTTTAAGCATTTGATTTCAATCTTTCCTTACTACAGTAGATAAGATTTCAGTTAGTGAAAATTTCCCCTTTCCTCATTGGTAATCAAGCTTCTGCTGAATCAATGGGAGGTTGGTTTAAGAAACAATAGTGGTCTATTGCCAACTCAGCAGTCACAAAGAGTGGACCCATCCCATCTTCTTGTGTATACAATACTATCATCTCCAAGTTTGTATGAACCCCGAGTTGATAAAATAAAGTTGGTAGTCCCAGGAGTTTCCACATTCTTGTTGCAATGTTGGTGCTCATTATAATCCAATTTGCGTGGAGTTATCATTCATTCATGATTATATGCATGTTTCTTTTGGACAGATGGTTGCGACCATAATGTGAGTCCATATCCATGTTCCTTTCTATTCAGATGGTTACAACCATACTGAGGATATTTTCACATGATCTCTTTTTTACATATGGTTGCATCCATACCATGGATTCATGTATTTTTAAATGTCTATTCCTGTATCATTAGGCATGATTCCCATATATGTATATGTATATGCGTGATTTGCAAGTCTCCTGATGGTGTTGTTCTCGTCCTTTCACTAACTTGTAAAGCATCTCTGCCATCACTCCCTCTTCCGCCTTCTTGCTTTAGGGCGCATATGTTACACAATATTTTGTCATATCTCATGTTCACTTCCCATGCAATATCATGGAGTTCCAAAAAATTGACTATTGTGCAACATATCCATCATGATATACATACGAAAACCTCCCTGAAGAATCAAAGGAAAGCTCCGCTAAAATCATTCTAGAGAAAGTTGCCTAAAAACCTAATTTTTGGCTTCAACACGTCTTGCTCCACTACCTGCTCGTGTTGATGGTAGGTTGCTTAGTTAGACACTCACGCTGAAATCCTTCTGGTAGGATTTCCAAAACTGGAGGAGAAGCTTTGCTCACTAGAATCTTTAGGAACAATGAGATGGATACTGGTTGTAGTTGATATGGTTGTGCTCTCTCATTTGGGCCTCTTGATCTTATCATCATGGAATTTCCCCTTGAGATGTGGACCTTCCTCCCTCTTTTGTGGATCCCTAGGTCCCTCTCCCTTCCTCTAAATTCACCCCCTTCTATTACCAAATGGTTGGTCATTGGTTGTTGCATCCCTATGTTGATATTATGCTTACATGCTACCCATTCTAGCTTGGGGAAGGAGTGTTTGAAGAGTCTTTTCTTGGAATTGGATATCCACCCAAAGGAATGCCTCAACATTAAGACATAGGTTGTATGCTTCCCTTTTTAGTTTCTTAATATATACATCTGATGTTCACTTTCCATAATTGTGTAAACATTTATGTGATTATATTAATGTTCCTTGATCTATTAAGTAGTTTACACTTGATTTATGTTATATATAATCTCGTGTCTGGTATAGTACTTTGATCTTCCTTGTAGATTTCTGGATGTAGAGAATGACTTAGTAGCAATCCCTCAAGTGAAAGATTCAAAGCCATCTCTAAGGAATGATTGATTAGCATCAAAATGAGGTAGGTCCCTCTTTCTTATTGCATTTGTCGAGCATAAGCTAGGAAAGTGAGTATTAGATTGTTTGGTTTGTTTCTAGACTCATTCATTGGGCTAGAGGGATCGCCTTTGTTTGCAGAGGGGATTTTCCTTCACAGCAATCCCTCCTCACAAATTTTTGGTGTCTCATGACCAGCATAAGTTGGGAGAGCATAATCATCCAGGGTTTCAGATTCAAAAGATTTAAAGGTGAGCAGAATTAAACTCTAAAATTGTTCTATCATGAAATAGGAATAAATTAATCCCTGAAGAATTCATAGCAAAGGTCAAGAAACCAATTATGAAAATCCTTTGCAAATTCACCAAATTTCATTCTAAGCTGATCAATTCTATTACAAACATCATGATAATTATACATGTCAAAGGCTTGATGAATATCCATAGCAAGTTGTTCGAATGAATGAATGGAAGCAATTGGTAAACTCTGACACCATTTCTTAACTCCACCTTCAAGAGTGAGGGTGAACAATTTACTTGCAACAACATCAAAATTTATTTCATAATATTCACAAAACTTGATAAACAAAGATATAAAATGTAAACTTTGAAACAGGAACTGATACTATTACCTATTTTTTGAGATAGCAAAAAATCAACCGATTTTGAAAGTGTTGATATATATATATATATATATATCTATATAATATAATATATATATATAATATAATATATATGATATAGATATAGATATAGATATAGATATAGATAGATATAGATATAGATATAGATATAAATAGAGATAAGATAGATATATATGAGCATAGGTTTTGACACTTAAATTTTCTTATGTACATTATTTTTAAAATTTTAGTGTTTTTCATGTTGATTTTTAAAAGTGTTGCAAGCCCTTTTTGAGAAGACTTATTTTTTGACTTTAAATTTTCTAATATGTGAAATATGAATAATTATTTTCTAAATTTAACAATTTTTGAAGTAGTCGTTTTCTTCATATTTTTTTGTTTTTCTTTTAATTTTTTTTGTAGTGAGATCTTTATTTTTTTGCATTGTTAAAAAAAAAACTGTCGATATTTTAAAGTTTCAATGTTCTATATATTCATATATTGTTAATTAATATTTTAATGCACATCAAATAATTATCTCTACAAAATCAATAATTTTTAACAGTTGACATAAAAACACACATTTTGAATATAAATATAACAAAAAAATTACACATTTTGAGACTTTTATGCTAAGAATGACATGTCAAATAGACAATTTTTATAGGAAAAACTTAACAAAAAATGGTTAAATAATAGTTTTTTTTTCTTTTTTTTTTTAATTTCATATAAAAAAATAATAATAATCACATTTTTTTCAAAAAATAATGGTTCGCATAAAATTAAAGAGAAAATCACATAATACAAATATTGAACATATAACAACATTAACTGAATACTTATTCTTCTCATTAATGTCAAAGTCGAAACATTAGAAGTATAACTAATAAATATTTACAAAAAATGAGCTTTATTTCCAAACATAGCTTAAATTTAATCAATAATATCATGTAATCCATACTCTTCATCTTTTAGAGTTTAATCTTTGTCTTCTTCCACAATATTTTCTTTGTCAGTTTGCTCATTTTCCTCTTCTAATGGATCTTTGATGTCTATGAACCTCCAAATGTAAGCCTTTCCAATCATTCCATCTAATGTTGGTTGAGGTTCCTTTCCTTTTTTTGCCACACGTGATTCATTAAAATCCCCTTTCCTCAAACCAACTTCTTGCATTTCATATGGAAGAAATTGCAGAGCATTAATTCTTTGCTGAATAAATTTGCAGTATACTGGGTCTTTTTCAAAGGCAATGAAATTTCTTCCTTTTTGTATGCAACATGCTAGAGTTGTAGAAAATTATCAGGAACAAAATAAATAATGAATTAAATTAGTATAATCACATATAAATTAAAAAATAAGATATTAAATTCAATGTAATAAAACTTACCTGAGCTTGAGAATAAGTCTAGAACCCAATCTCCTTCATTTGAACATAAGTCTATAAGATAGTTAGACAATGATTGTGGTTTTTGATAAATGTTAACTATCTCTAATTTTGCTTCTTTATCCCAATATGTTAGTTTTTTTACAACAACATAATAAACGAAAACCTGGCTATCACTCTTTCCATCTACTAGATTAAGAAGCATAGGATTATAGCTATCATCTTGTATCCAACTTTCAACATGGATGAACTCACAATCACTTATAATTAGTTGATCTTGATGGTTAATAAGATTTCACTTTTGTCTATAACATGAAATAGTAAAAGTTCAGTTAAATTGTACATAAATTATTTTTTTAACATTAACCAAACATACGCTCCTTGTGTCGTGGGCAGGCACGCTCACACATAGGAATAGACACTACCCATGGATAGATGCACCTAGCCTTGGGTGTGTCCATTGGCATGCACAAGAACTTCCTATGCCTATGGGTGGATGCGCCCGGGGGAAGTGTCCCCTTGGCCTATTAGGGGCCGATTCTTGTCGGGCGTCGATTCAAGGAATCGCCCCCATGGAATGCCACGGGGCCGCTTTGCCCAAGGTGTCTGCACACCTACCTGTGGGGGGCCAATTCTAGGAATCAACCCTTGGTATGTTGGGGGTCAATTTCCCCCAGCAGGCCGAGGGGTTGATTCCCGAAATCGGCCCCCATCAGGCCAAGGGGACAATTTTGAGAATCAACCCCCAGCAAGCCAAGGGTTGATTTTGGGAATCAACCCCTAGGCTTGCAAGGGGTTAGTTATATAAATCGACTCTTGACAAGGAAAGGGGTCAATTCGCCTTGGCTTGCCTAGGGTTGATTCCAAGAATAGGGCCCCAGTAGGCCAGGGGTTGATTTAGAGAATCGACCCTTGGCAGGCCAAGGGGTCGATTCATGAAATTGACCCCCAAAATTTAGGGTGGAATAGGCCCCTGATAGGCCAGGGGGTTGATTCCAAGAATTGACCTAGAATCAACCCCTTAGTATATGGGGGGGCGATTTTAGGATCTGATTTTATAGTATGATTTCGGGCGATTCCATAATCAACCCACGACAGGTGAGGGAGTTGATTCTGGGAGTCAACCCCTAACATGCTAGGGGGTTGATTCCCATAATCAACTCCCTCGCCTACTAGTGGCCGATTCTAGGAATCAACCACATGTCCTACTAAGGGTCGATTCCCATAATCAGCCCCTTGGCCTGCCGGGGGCCATTCCCAGAAATCGGACCCTAGAAGGCCAAGGGGATGATTCCTGGAATCGACCCCTTAGTCTAATTAGGGGCTGATTCTGGGAATCAGCCACCTGGCCTATCAGAGGATGATTCAAAGAATCGACCCTTTGACCTGCCTAGGTCGATTTTGGGAATCAAGCTCGTGGCCTACCTGGAGTTGATTCATAGGCCGTGGGCTGATTCTTAGAATTTCCACCAAAAAGCCAAGGGTGTGATTCCTAGAATTAGCACACTAGTCTGCTATGGGTGATCCCAAGAATTGACCTTCGAGAATCAGCCCTTGGTCTTGGGAATCGACCCCTAGCAAGTCAGGGAGCGGATTCTAAGAATTAGCCGATTGGCTTGCCTGAGCCATTTCCTGGAATTGGCCCCTAACAGGCCAAAGGGACGTTTCTTGTTATTGTACCCCAACAGGCCAAGGGGGTGATTCCTGAAACCAACCCACTGGCCTGCTAGAGGCAATTCCCAAAATCGGCCCCTAGTAGGCCAGGGGGAAAATTCCCAAAATCAGCCAACTAGCTTGCTAGGGGTGATTCCAAGAATTGGTCGCTTAGTCTACTGCGCGAAGATTTCTAGAAACGACCCCTTGGCCTACCCGCCTAGGAAAATTCATCCCCCTGGAAGGCCAAGGTGGTGATTCTCAGATTCATAATTGGACTCCTCGCATGCCAAGGGTCAATTCCCAAGCTAGGGGCCAATTATGGGAACCTGACCCTTTACCAGTTGAGGGCCAATTCCGAGAATCAACCCCCGATAAGTAAGGGGGACTGATTCCTAGAATCGGCCCCTTGGTCTACCATCAGTGAATTTTGGGTGGTAGCCACCTGGCTTGCCGCAAACCTATTTCTGGAATCACCCGCTGACCTATCGAGGGACAATTCTCGGATTCAACCCCTTGGTCTACCCGGGGATGATTCCCAAAATCGAATCCTGGCTTGGGAATCGTCCCCTGGCTTGGGAATCGACCCTTAGTAGGCCAGGGGGTTGATTCTTGGAATCGACCCTCAGTAAGCCAAGGGATTGATTCCCAGAATTGGCCCCTAGCAATTCAGGGGGTTGATTATAGGAATCGACCCCCAACAGGCTAGCGAGCTGATTTCGGGAATCAACCCCTTAGCTTACCAGGGGTTGACTCTAGGAATCAGCCACCTAATCTGTCTGCCTGCCAGGGGAGGACTCTCGAAATTGGGCCCTTGGCCTACTGGTGGTTGATTCCTAGAATCAGCCCATTGGCCTACCGGGGATCGATTATAGGAATCTTCCCCTTGGCCTGTCGGGGGCAACCATCCCCCGACAAGCCAAGGGAATGATTATAGGAACTGGCGCCCTAGCCTTCCAGTGGTTGATTCTCGGAATTATCCCCCAAGAGGCCAAGAGGTTGATTTCCCTCGACAAGCTAAGGGGAGATTCCCATAATTGACCCCTGGTAGTCCTAGAATCCACCCCTTGGCCTACCAGGGACTGATTCTGGGAATCAACCACTTGGCTTATTGGGGGTTGGTTTAGGGAATCACCCCTTGGCCTATCAAGGGCAGATTCTCAGACTCAACCCCTTGGCCTGCCAGGGGGTCAATTTTCAGAATCGGTCCCCTGGCCTTACAGGGGGGCGCTTTTCCCTGGTCGTGGTCATGCACGACCTAGGAAGAGTGAGCCCCTAGGCTGTAGGAGGTCAATTCCCATAATGGCCTCCTTGGCTTACCAAGGGGCTGTTTTTCCTAGGGAGGGAATGCCCATGGCTGGGTGCACCTGCCCATAGGCACAGGGCACGCCCACAGTTGGGCATGCCCACCCACAAGCATAGCCATTTCCTGTGCTTGTGGGTTGGTGTGACCAATCGCAGCACAAGCATAGTGTTGCCTACATGCCCACGATCAGTCGCACCTAACCAAAGGCATAAACAAAACACAGTGTCAGGTGCAGCCGACCATAAGCACAAGCATTGTTTCCTGTGTTGTGCCTGTGCCTTTGGTTGGGTTCGCCCAGTCGTGGGAGTGCCCACCCAGGTCCAAATGACCCTTAGCAAGCGAAGCGGTGGATTACGAGAATCAACCCCTCACCTGTCGAAGTTTGATTCCAAGAATCGACCCCTTAGCATATCGGGGGTCAATTCCAGCAAGACAAGGGGGCGATTCTAGGAATCAGCCTCTAGTAGGCCAAGTGGTTGATTCCCGAAATTAGCCCCAAGTAGGAAAACAAGTAATTCCCAAACTAGAATTGACACCTTGGCCTACCGACGGCCAATTCCGGGTCTCCTAGCCTACCGGGTGTCGATTCTTAGAATACACCCCCTCGCTTGTCAAGGGCCGATTCTCAAAACGAGACCCTGGCAAGCCAAGTGGCCAATTCCCAAAAAAATGGCCCCAACAGGCCAAGGGTTCAATTCCCAAAAAAATTACCCCTTGGCCTACGGGGAGCCGATTTTGGGAATCGGCCTTAGGTAGGACAGGGCGCCGATTCCTAGAATCAGCCTACTGGCCTTCTAGGGGGTCCCTTTCACCAGGGCAGGCACGCCCACGTGCAAGGGCGCTTGCGCATAGACATAGGTAAAAGAACCCCCGGGCAGCCTAGGGGGTTGATTATGAAAATATTGGTATTGACCCCTTCGGCTTATGGGGACTGATACGCAAAATTAGACACTTGGCCTACCAAGGGCTAATTTGAGGAAAATCGGTAAGCCAAGGGGTTGATTCTAGGAATTGGCCCATTGTAGGCGAGGGGATCAATTTCTGGAATCGGCCCCTGGCCTATTGAGGGTCGATAATCGGAATCGGCCCCTTGGCCTATCGGGGGCCGATTCCCATAATCAACCCTTTAGGCTACCAAGGAACGATTCCCAAAATTAGCCCCTAGCATGGGAATCGGCCCCTAGCAAGTGAGGGGGTTGATTCTTGGAAATAACCCCTTGGCCTACGGGGGGCTAATTCCTGGAATCAGCCCCCAACAGGCTAAGGCGGTAATTCCAAGAATCGGCCCCCAACAAGATAAGAGGTGATTCCGAGAATCAACCCACTACCCTGCTAGGGGTGATTCCAAGAAGCGACCCCTTAGCCTGCTTGGGGTCGATTCTGACAATCGACCCCTCACGTACTGGGGGCCGACCCCTTGGCCTCTCAGGGGTGTGCTTTGACCTGGGTTGGCACGCCCAAGACCAAGTGCGCTCGCCCATAGGCCTATGCTTATGGGTGGGTCGAGAAGGCCTGTGGGTGGGCATGCTTGCCTGGGACAAAGTGGCCCCTAGAAGGCCAAGGGGCCAATTCCGAGACTAGAATCGACCGCTTGGCCTACTAGTGGACAATTCTTAGAATCAACCACCTGGCTTGTTGGAGGTTGATTTTTGGAATCGACCCCAGACAAGCCAATGGGGCAATTCCCTTAGCCTATCAACTCCAGGAATCGGCCCCCAGCAGGCTAGGAGGCTGATTCTTGAAATTTTCCCTTGACAAGCCAAGGGGTTGATTCTAGCCTGGGAATCGGCCACGGGAAGGTTGGGGGATTGATTCTGGGAATCAACCACATAGATTACTGGGGGCATATTTGCTCCCTTGGCTTGTCAGGGGTCGATTTTAGGAATCAACCCAAGGGGATGATTCTAGGAATCGACCCTTGACAAGTCAGGGGGTTTTTTCTCGAAATCGGCCCCTGACAGTTAAGGGAATGATTCCTGGAATCGACCCCTTGGCTTGTCGAGCACTGATTCTCAGAATCAACCCCTTGGCCTATCAAGGGATTGCTTTGACCCGAGTGTGCCACCCATAGGCATAGGCAGTGTTTGTTCCTGTGGGTATGTGCGCCCAACCATGGGCATGCCTACCTTGTGTAAAGTGGCCCCCTGACAGGCCAGAGGGCTGATTGTGGGAATCAAACCCAGACAAGCCAAGGGGCACTTTGCCATTGGTGAGCATGCCCATGGTCGGGTGCACCAACCCACACGCACAGGCATGTGCCTTTGGGCGGGCGTGCCTGGCCATGGGCACGCCCTCTTGCGGCACAGCAGTGGGCGGGGACACCCATGGCTGGGCGTGTGTGCCTGTAGGAACTATGCCTTTGGGTGTGCATGCCCGATCATGGGCATGCCCGATTTCAGTACAATGGGTGTGCATGTTGCACGCCTATTATGCTGTGGGCAAGCACTCCCATGGCCGAGCACACTCTCCCATAGACATTGGCCATGTGCCTATGGAAGGGCACGCCCGACCCTGTGTCTCTGGGCGGGTGTGCCCGACAGTGGGCATGCTCGCCCACGGCATAATGGACATGAAACACATCTGCTATGCCACGGGCTTGCATGACCATGAGTGATTTTAAATAATTGTCTAAGATAGTTTATATAGTTGATGTTTGCATGGTATCTTGAAATAAAAATTTTAATTTCCATATGATATTTCATGAATTTATGAGTCATTTTTATGTTTGTTGGATTATATGTTTTAATTATGATGAATTTATTTGTTTAGAATATCCACAATGTAACAATAACTTAGAGATATAATTTATGTTTCATTCAATCTACAAGTATTGATATTTTGATTAATTTAGTCATGTAATCTATTCATAATGTCATGGTTTAAATGTGTTGAAAACTTAGAGTCTTTTAATTCTATGGTTGAAAAATATTCAATTTTTATTTATTTATTTTTTAATGTTATGGTTGAAAACAATTAGAATTTTTGTGATCTTTAGTGTCATGTTATTATATGTTTCATAACATGGATGAAAATTGTTGGAATCTTAATGTGTTTCATATCCCATTATTTTACCTTTAACATCATTACTAAAAAATGTTGAAATTATACTTGGGAAATAAAAATGTTATTCTACCAAAAACATTAGTGTGTTTTTTCATTTATTTTGCACAAAAAAATTGGTTTTACTGCCATGTTTTAAAAATGTTGAAAATTAACCCTAAAAAAAATAAAACATCGTTCTAGAATACACACTTTTCGTTTTTGGATTGTTTTTCATGTTTTTTTGGGTTTTTTTGCTAGAGTTCCCCTTTTGAATTTATAGTTCTCATTTCAAAGTTTACGTTGTTATATATGTTGAACTATGAATATTTCACCCTTGCCATCAAACTTCAAATTAGACAGGTCATCAATTAATTCCATGCGTATTGAAAGATTTGATGTAATAAAAGTCAATAAAGGAAAAAAAAAGACCACAGGGAATGGATGCTTATTCCAAGATGAATGTTGGGAAAAAATATCCTAGTGGGCATCACTTAATGTGTTTTATGGCTAAGGGGAAATTGGTAAAGGCAATGGCTAAGGCTTTGGAAAGGCAAAAAGGTATTTTTCGCACATTATTTATGAAAATATTGGAAATTAGGAGAAAAGGGAGGTGAAATGTCACAGGTTTCATGTGAGGAGGAAAATGAAGTAAAATAGAGGTAAAATGAAGAAAATAGAGGCATCAAGAATAAAAAGGATTATGAGGATCAGTTCACAAGATTTTTTCAGTGTTATCCTTTTGTCAGTTTAATTTTATAATTTGTCTCAAAGAGGAGAAGAATACCAAGAGAAGAAAGAAATCAAGCAAGCAAAGGAAAAGGAAAGAAAAGTAAGGCAAGGATCAAGCATCTTCAGTAGGAATACATGCAGGTAACATGTTGCATGTATTATGTCCTAGCTAGTTTTGACATGCATTGTATGTGCATATTCGTATATGGTTCTTTTGTTGTCATTGTCATGGATTTGTTCGGCTTTGACAATGGATTTTAGCGTAGCCTTTCCATTTCTGGATAGCCATGGTGTGATGGGATTCTTTATCGGTTTTAGATTTGGATTTTTAGATGGTTTTGGAATTCGAGGTGAGGTGGTCTTAGGAAAAATCCCAAAGGCATAGGAATCCCTTGGCCAGTAATGGAAAGATACATGTTAAAGCCTAAGGGTGGATATGGGAAAATTCCTCAAGGATGGTGAAGGAATCTAGAGGCATCCAAGATTGGTTTGGTTTTGTGATCTCGATACCGGTTTAGGTGAGATCATGGTATGGTGAGGGTGGAGGTGGTTTAACCTCTGGATTCCCTTGGTTGTTTATGGATTGCTTTATCCCATGAGATTCCACATTCATACTTGGAATTAGGCACTCAAGTGATTGACCGAAAGAAATATCTGGTTCAACCAATCTATGGTCGGGTGGAATGTGGACGTCCCAAACCTAGTTGTTGTTTTCCTATGGTTAATAAAAGCTAATTTTACCTTTATTTTGGTAAGGAAATTTATCAATTATTATGTCGCTTTAATGGTTCTTATCTCATTGTTATTTATGTGGTTATGTGTTGGTTATAAGCATGGTTTTATGACAGATCTTATTCATGGCTCTTTTCATTTTTTCACTCATAACTAAATAAATAATGAATGAAAGACCTAATTGGTGTTAAGACAACTAATGAGAAAATGTAGTGTCCCTTCTTGTTAAACCTCAGATAATTTTTCAGTCCCTTATGTCCAGACTTGCATTCATGATCTGTAGGTTTCACATTTACTAAGTGTTTGATAAAATGACTATCATGGTTGGGATTGGTTAGTCCTTGATTAAGTTTTGTGTTAGAAGCTTTTTCTTGGTGTCATTTATTGTCTCGAAAGGTCTAATCAAGTTCTGGGCAGTAGTTTGGGGACTAGCCCTAACAAAGTGGCTTAAATTGCATAATCTCTGGCATAGAACTAGCTAAAAAAGACTACAGTCTCTCCCTTGCAAGAATTGTGGGAGAAACTGGAGCATTCTAGTCACATGCATGCCTTTTCATGGGAGTGACTAAGGATTTAATTCATTGAAAGGCTAGGTTAACTCAGGGGTTGGGCACCTGGAGTTTTGGATTTGCTCTTGGGGGTCCTGTAGCACCCGAGGGAGGTTTGTAAGGTCTTGTTTTGTTGACTCCATTTCCTTATGGTGATATAGGAGGTTGAGTCTAATCACAGTAGCCCCTCATATTATGTTTACCCTGGGTAAGCCAGTGAAGTGGGTAGATGTGAGAGGAGGCTTGTTACAAAAAGATTTGTTAGTTATCTAGAAAAATAGTTCACATAGACACAACGATCATTAAACAAATACAATAAAAATTCAATAAGATAAGTACCAAAGCCAATGAAATAGTTTAGTTTCCTTAGTACATATGAACAAAACATATACCACAAACACCCAAATAATAGTCTTACAACATTCATGATACATGCATGAAAATGTGTTGGCTTAGCGAGCTTCTGATTAATTGAGTGAAAGATCGAAGTACACAATTATAATGGTGAGCCACTAGCTCCAATAACGGAACATTAAGTCACTTTTTGCTTCTCCAAAGAATGATTTCCTCTCCTATGCCAAGCTAGAGAAGCCAAGGCTAGATCTCTAAAGGCTAAGCCTCCTTAACTTATGAGAGTGTATCTATAACAAGAGTAATGACTTTTCATATCCTCATGACTCTTGAGTTTCCCTCATGACTATTGCTCTCCAAAATGATTCTTTAACTTCTACAAGAATCTCAGACTTCTCCTGCTAACTCTTGGGTTTACATGTGACTTTTCACATTCCACACATGACTCTTGGAAATTCCACACATTGACATTCTTGTCACTTTTTGAAATACATAATTACACTCCACATCATGTGGAAAGACTCGTTGACACATATGACATTGTCATCATAGTTGTACGAGCCATGACCTTGCAAAATATGACTCAAACGTTCATGATGATATTTCCAAACCAAGTTTCTTTGTTTGCTGCTACGACTTTAACTTCTTTATGATGGATCTCGCATGTATTTCATCTTCATCCTCCAAGAGGTTGATTGATATGGAGTCCTTATGTGATCTTGAACTTTGATCTTCTCTCATAATCTTGTGTCCCTTCATCTTCGTGCTTAATTTTCATTTTGTCTGTATAGCTTCCCATGTTTCTTCTAGCACAATATCCTCCTCTTCTTTGAGCATCATCCTATCATGTCAAGATGTAGTACTTTCAAGTGAAATTCACTTATGACAAGACAAAATCAGTTCAGAAATCTCCTAGTCTACCTTTCTTCATGAGAATCATTCGCTAGTCTAGAACTAAGTATTTGACCGGGAGGAAAGCCTAGGGATTTTGCAATGCACAATTCTATAGTACAGGAGTGGGGGATTTGTGCTTGTAACTGCACAGTTCTAGAGGCCTGAGAAGTAGGATTGTGAAGTTGAGGATCACAGTGAGGCAGGATTTCTCACTATAATTACATAGTGTGTAGTTCTTGAGGGATACTAGGTAGTTGGATTGTGTAGTTGCATAGTTCAACGAGTGAAGGAGACATACTAGGATTGTGCAATATGCAAAAACAAACTAGTTGGGAGGCATAATTGTGTAGTTCTTAGGAAAAAGAGGTAATCCTTGAGCAATGTGACTACACAATGAACAATCATTGGACGTAATGAATATGCATTGCATAGTTCTTGAGGGCAGGAAAGGCCTCTTGTGGTTTGAGACTATGTAATGTGCAATTTAGGGAGGTAGTTTGGGAAGAGGTTGATTGGAGAAGGATCAATTGCAGAAAATGACAAAGTGTGGGACTGAAAAGGAGAGAGATGGAACTAGAACATGACTTGAACATTATCACACACTTATAGATTATCAAATACTCAAAAAGGAAGCATTTAACTCATAATCAACATGTTCCTATTGAAATGACATTAGTACAATACTTACCTCCAAGTGCGACACTTAAGATACACTTTGCGACAAAAGTGGCAACACTAGTGAAATAGTGCTCAATACTTGGGGAATGTATCTAATGCACATATGTATGATGGATAGAACACAATAGGGTAGAAGAATACATCATAACTACTTTTCAAGAATGTACAAATGAATCCCTTTGACTAGATGTGCCACTTCCCTAACCACAAGATGACACTTGTGAAAGTAAGAGTAAAGTGCAAAAACACTTGCAAAGGCTTAAAGAAAGTAAAAACGACACATGCCAGTGCAAATATAACATGAAAATGAAACTTGTTAAAGTGAATGCAAGTGAAAATGACACTCATGAACATGAAAGCAACACTTGCAAAAACAAAAGTGCACCAAAGTGATAGTTGGGAAAACTCCTTGAAATAGAAGTACAATTGCAATCAAAGTGAGGGAGATTGTCAATGGAAAGTGTGTACTGACTATTGGCATGTATTGGGTACTACATTGTGCTTATGGATTGTAAAATGACTATCACTAATGATTATTCAAGCCTTACATTCAAGAGATGCACAATGCCTATCTTAGCTTGCCTAAAAAGATGTTTGTTTTTGAATTCATCGAATACAAAGCATGTGTGAGAAAGTGACTTTGACACTTAGAAGAAGACTTAACACTTTGAACAAAATTAGATGAACACAAAGTGACCATGGAATAATAGATCGCAAGATCCTCAATACGCTCCAAAATTGAAGTGTAAGAAAAATTTTAGAGGGTTTTTGTCACAACGACAACAACAGGTTGGATCAACAACTACAACTAGATTTCATTATAGACAACAGGTTGCATGTGTGATTTCCTTGCTGAGATTTGGATGCATGGTACATGGATGTGGTTCTTAAGTTATTTTTTTTTCCTTGGCATGGGGTTTTCCTAGATTGATAGTTCTTTCAGCCTTGCATTTTAATTTCGTGGATAGTCATGATGCAGTGAGTTATCTATTTTGATTAAGCTTTGGATGGTTGGTAGGCTTGGATCCCGATTGAGGTGATCTCAAGAAAATTCTAAAGGTTGGAGGGTGGAGATGGGATTTCTCCTAGAACTCTTGAAGGAAGGCTGGAGACAGGAAAAAATCCTCTAGAGTCAGTGAAGGAAGTTGAAAGTATCCAAGATTTTTTTGATGTTAGTGATTTCTAGACCAATTTAGGTGAAATAATTGTGATTGAGGGTTTAGGTGGTTTTGGCCTTTGGAAGCCCTCGTTAGTTCTATTTTGGCTTAACCATATGATCCCACATTAATGCTTGGAATATGGCACTAGGGTGATTGGCCGAAAGAGAGATTTGGTTCAGCCCAATCTATGGTCGGGTAGTACATGGAAGTCCTTGAAGTTTAATATGATTTAATTTCTTATTGTGATATATGAGCACATGTAGTTGTTATTGTGTTTTTCTTATGGTTGGTTTTTCATGGATTTTATTTTGCCTATTTTTTGGTTATAGGCATGTTTTAATGATGTGCTCTTACTATGGATCTTGTTCATGATTTAATTAGTTATGGAATGGTTAATGTCTGCATGGGCTAACAAGTCTTGTTGCAACTAGCTTGAGATTTAATTGAGCCTTCTTGATGATTATTTGATGAAGTAAGAGGATCATGATCAAATATGCATTCATGACCTGTAGCTACTATGCTTACCATATGTTTGACAAAATGTCTATCATGTATTAGGCATGTCTTGGAAAAGGTCTAGCTCTAGTACTGATTCTTTAGAATTGTGATTATCCTAGATCTAATTTCGGAAAGTTTTGCATTGTTCTGAGAGTGACATGTAGACCAACCCTGAAAAATTGGACATTATCTCGCAACCACGCCCTTAGAACTGGATAATTTCGGTTATAACCACATGCACAGTGTTTCAAGCCTGTGGTTGGGGTGCAAATCTTGAGAATTAAAATTTTCAGTTAGAGATTGAAAACCAGTGGATGTATTCAGACACCTGGATGATCTGATGTCCCTATGGAGAGGCAATATGTTTCCAGTTAGTAAAACCCACTTCCATAATTAGAACTTGGAGGTCATGTCATGTCATAGTAACTCTCAGCTCATGTTTTTCTCGAGAGCTCGTAAAATATGGTAATTGTCGGATGGAGTGGTTGCATAGACTAACTATGCTAGCATAAAGAGGTATGACAAGAGAAATTTTTGGAGGTATAAGGTGGCCATCATGCGGCACTAGGAAAATTATGCTCTGTCTAGCATACTAAGCCAATCACACTAGAGAAATTTAGGCAAAATAAAGGGTCAAAGCTACGCAAAAATGTCAATAGTATAAGAGCTCAAGTAAATTGACTCATGTGTGGAAAATAGGTTGATAACACTTTCCTCAAGGTGGAATTTATTACCTTTCCTCACCAAATTATTCCAATCTCTTAGTGTGTTTCTTCACTTCCTGTACGTGTCCATAGCCCTAAAGGATTCACCACGACATTACTAACCTTGATTTGTTTCTAGTGAGCATGCATAGAACCAACAAAGATATCTTCATTTCCATGAGGCCTAAGAATTTGCATCCTATCCGTATTATTCCTTCACTTTCTCATCCATGTGTGAAGCCCTTGGTGAGATAATTCTTATTTTATTTAAATTTAACTAAGATGGGAATGTTTGCAAAGGATGATGTATATTAAGTGAGAATAGGGTGAGCTCGAAGAAAATGCACCTTTTTTGGCATGCCAATATGATTGCTTCAGAGAGGAATAAACATACAAGGATACTTCATATATATCCCTAACATATCAAAGGGTACTTTTGAAATATTTATGATTGAAAGGAAAAGGTCATTCATCAAATCTATGAGCCAAAATTAGGATCCATCTTATGTTTCCACTAATGTAGCCTGCAAGAGTCAAAACATAACTTTAGAATCCTAGCTAGCCAACTCTCTTGTTAATGCTTTTAGTGACCCTTAAAATAGGGAAATTTTTGAATGGAAAATTAATAAAAAATCAATAAATAGGCTAAATTTGTACAAGAGGTGTAAAAGATAAAAATGAAAAGAACAAAATTTCAAATTCATAGAGTGAAATGAAACAAACGAAAAGAGAACTACAAAAATAACTAAAAAGAGGAAAATGAAACATATGGTACATTATGGACATAGTGTTTTCATAGGTGAAATATTTCTTCAAAACCTACCTATTGATAGGTAGCGGGTCACGATCTCCTTCAAGATTTTGCATCTTGTACATTCCATCTCCCAATTTTTTGGCAACCTAAAATGGGGCTAACAACATATTCTCAAACTTCAAATGCACCCCCTTTTATTCTTTGGATTTATCCCATTCTAGGACCAATTTTGCAATGTTGGATTCTTTGGCATTAGCCTTGTGAAAAGAAAACCATTTCTTTGCTAATTGTGGATGCCCGAAAAACATTCTCTTGGATTTCTCTCCTTCTTCCTCAAGCTTGAGCAAAGTATCAATTTGATTTTGCATTGAAGAGGAAGAGATATATTGGATGGATTCTAATAGTTGAAGAGAATGTAGGAAGCTATTGGAATGGAGAATGGATTCCTAGCTGAAGACCAAGTAAAAGGGGGCACTTCATAGCTTCATAATGGGTGTTAGTATATCTATGAAAGACAAATTAAAGAGGCCAATATGTTAATTCATTTGATTATTAATCACAACTTTCTTTAAAATATTGATCAAGTTTGTATTGGAATACCTGAATACCCTATTCACTTATGGGTAGTAATTGGTTGAATATCTAAAGATAATTCCATTTTCTAGCATGAACCCAATCAAGCAAGTGGAATAGAAGCATGAATACCACTACTGACAACATTCCAAATTTAGTGATAACGTGTTGTTCACAAAACTAAATAATTACTTATTAATTTATCCATGTAAGAGGAATAGCCTCAACCCATCAAGTGAAGTAATTTATTGCAATCATAATGTACTTGCGTTGTACCTAATGAGGATTAATGAGAATTAATTTCCCTAATTGAATCTAGTCCCCATTGTTGAAAAGGTTTATCAATTTGGACCAAATGCAAAGGTATAGAGGGATTATTTTCTATCCTAGCTCCATATTGGCATGTTTTACACTTGTTTGCATATGAGTGGGTATCCTTAAACGAGTGAGATAATAGCAACCAAATATCAAAATCATATGGGCCATGGTTTCCTTGGAAATTTTTCCTCCTATGAGACCTTCATGAAGGTGTTTTAGAACCATTTCCACATCCAATTTCTCTTAACACTACAAAATGACTATTTATGTGTTCCTCATGAACAAGATTTGATTGTGATGAGAATAAAATGTTTCTTGAGAAGCTATGTTAAAAATTGTTGAAACGTATGATGTTTCAGGTGAACCCTTCTGTTGGCTTGTTGGGGGCCTAACCCAGGTTTACAGTTAATTTAGCCAAACAAATCCTGGTACTACTGGCCATTTCGACAACAGTCCGTGCAGCACGGACTGAGGTCTCACCCGAAGTAGTATGGGAGGGTGCTAGAACCAGGTTTCCGCACCCTGGAGATGTCTAAGGAATTCAAGTGGTCTGCGGTTTGACCCTACATGCAAGTTGCTATGCGCACTTTCTCGTACCTTGTAGGGTGATATAATGCCTTTGCGCAGCCCTACTGAGGGGCTGAGTGTTGCGCTCTACATTATTACCCAAGACCTCAATGGTATTCCAACGTTAGTTAATTAAATTTTCCTACTTGAGTTCTTTAAGTATACTTAACAATAAAAATCATTCATACAGGTTCACGCAGTAAATAAATAGTATATTTGCAAATCATATCAAACATGCATTAACCCAATAATAGATGCACAGACTTATGATAAAACTTCTCTTTATTAATTCCTTTCTCAGTTACAGTGTCGACTCCGCCCTGTGCACTTAGCTGCAGACTACTAGGCCTCTGCACACTCAGTTGTGAAGCCTTCTCCTAATCTACGACCCAAAGACACACTTTACACTTGTGAGTCAATCACTTAGAGTTCTTACTCTCCTCTATCCTTATATATCTTTTACACTTAGAGCCTTACTCTATTTATATAATCCCATGGTCCGTGGACCATGGGTAGGTCTATCAAACTGAAATTACATTACAAAACCCCATGACTCTATTATACTTTCATGCCCCGTACCCCCAATTCACGGAGCTTTTCAATAAAATTCGATCAAAACTTGAGCTTTCAGCCCCAAAACATGCCTTGGGGCGATTCCATGCCCAACAGGCCCCCAACACAAACATCATGACTCACCCTTGAGTCACTCTGTTGGCGCGACAATCTTTGTGCGTAGTCCCTCCAATTGTTCTCGAACTGTGTGGAGGTCAGCAACGCATTGAGATGTTGCTTGTTGGATTTGTTGCATATGCTGTTCTGAGACCTCTATGCTTAGAGTGATTCTCTGCATCAATGTGTGCATCCCCTGTATGTGTGTGAGCTTGCCTTCGATATCTACTATGATGGTGAAGGCCTCGTCGATCCAATGTTGGATGCATGCTTTGAGGACTGCTTCCTTAGTTCGTGCTGTGTCCACCTGCTCCTTCAGTGCTTTAGCCTGTTGCATTCGTGGAAGCCTCTGGGTGAGGACTATTGTCTGCATAGTTCCTCATATACTATCATATTACTGTTGGAGTTCTTGTGCCTCTATCTCTAAGTGCTAGATGTTGGGGTCCTCCCATAGACTTGTGAGGTCCTCAAGTGATTCTTCCAACATACTGGTGCAGTCTCACACTGCACCTCTGATTTCCTCCAATCCCACTGTAATAGCACTAGCACACTATTCTCTGACTTTCAGGGGAGTGGGTGGTTGCGCCTCTAATCGCAGTTCAGTGATTTGAAGATTCAACTCCAACTAAACCTTTGTCATTTCCTCCCTGGCCTCATGAACCCCTGCTGCTAACCTGTGGATCCATGCCTCTGATGGCATAGCTACTGGGATGGCCAGCTCTAGGATGCTTCGATAAGCATCGTCTATCACCTGTACTAGCTATTGATTTTTCGACACCAATTCGTCGCACTGCAAGCTTAGCTATTCCATATTTATCTTCTTCTCACTAAGGACTTGGAGCGTGCGGCTCTCCCTAGCTCGCAGCTTTGTAGTTATTCCATCTTGCAACACATATAATTTCTCGCATATGAGGGTAGCAAGATTAACACTAAGACCTTCCAATGTGCTAACAAAAGCCCTGTTGCCCTCATTTGATGTCACTGGTGCCCCTTCCAGCAACACTATTGTGTTTGTCATTCATGCACACAACATCTACTATGTTGCCATGGATTCGACTATGAGGTTGGTCGAAAGGGTACCAACCTGAGGGGGGCAAGCATGTATTTCCTGCAACTGCACTATGAGGACCCCCAACACAATCTGGTTCTCCTTCATGAAATCTTGGAGAGCCTAATTGGTGACATCGCGCACCGTCTCGCCAATGTCATGCAGATCACTCTTGGTTAGGCTGATCGAGTCAATTGACAACTTTGAGGCCTTGACCTTCTTCTCCAACCTTGCCCGCTCTATTAGGTGTTGGGGCTTCAACTATGTGGACGCGGTTCGTGGGTCCACGCCTCCTTCTTTTGTTTATGCTTCCTCTGCTTCCCTCCCCTGCGAAGGTGTTGTTTGGCCCTTGCCCGCCTTCTCGGATGGTGCTACCTCTACAACCTTTTCCTACTTGACTTCATTCTGTGTTGCATCCCATGCTGCCCACACTTCTACTGCTGCTGTTTCCTTCCTGCATTTTTCAGCCAACTGTGTGATGTGCAGCTTGGCATCATCTTTCTTCTTTTGTGCGTTCACCTTCTCGATTTCTGCAATGTCGGAGGCACGCCATTCTGATGGCCATGCCTCTAAGACATTGAAATGGCATCGTCGGTGTCTACAAAGGGTAGATTTTTCCACTGCTTCGTTGGGTCCTTGCGTGCCCTACTATATATGTTGTGCATGTCTGCCTTAAACTCTGTAAAACTCTGTAGACTGTTGTAAACCATGGGTTACAACTACAGCTTACTATTGATCCACATTCGGATTTTCATCTCCATGAGCACCCAAAAGATCTTCCTGTCACATATCCTTGTAGAATCCTTCGTGGCCTAGAGTGAAGTGTACTTCATAACCTCTGGTAAATCTATATTAATTATGGGGAATTAACTATCCTCTGGTAATTCCCCAACTACGAGCACTATGGACAGCAACAACCATGCATAGTGGAATGCGTTGCCCTATTCCTGGGCTTCATAGCAATTCTCTAATAATTCCATGTAGAGGAATTCAGACTAGTTAAACTAGACCCCCTCCATGCATTACTCGGCCAGTGCGACCACCAGCGCAGATACCTTGTCTGCATGGCACTTGTGCATAACATTACTGGCAAGGATTTAGTTTGCTATGCATAATGCTTTGTCCTTGATGCTAGAGATGGCGTAGCCCTTCTTCTTCTTTTCAAGCTTGTACTTCTTCATGGCCTTTGCGATGGCCAAATCACTTCCCTTTCCTTCCAATATGGCCGTGGGGTCTTCTCTTTTGTATGGAAGCCGAGAGACACGATGAATCAAGTCTGTCGTGATCAGGATGGGCTCCTCCAGCCATAAGAACCCATCATGCACCAAACAGAGTAGCTACCTAGTGACAAAAATGGTTATTGGGGTGTGGTGGAAATGCGGCACCCAAAGTAGGTTTAGCAGCCCAGCCTTCTCCACTCTGTGCAACCACTTCTGTGACTCTAATGCTATCACCACCCCCACGGTGTTCTACTTCATGAGGTTTCCAATCTCAAGGTGAGGGAACTTCTCGTGGTCAGCAAGGTCCCAATCTTTGAATTTCATGGTCGGCACACGACCTAGGTGCAGGCCTTCAAACCTAATGCCATCTAGGAGGAGTGGGGTCTAGAGCGAGCTCTTGGTCTCATCCAGGTCTTTGTGCACTTTTGCCTTCCCTTTTTGTGGGGGGACATAGTCGAGAAGTTTTGTCGTAGAGTGCGTAGGTTGAGTATCCACCTCCATGGTTTCATATTCTTCTTCTGCGATGATAAGCTCCTGCAAATCTTCTTCTTCTTCATCTGTTTCAATAGTGACAGCTTTCCCCTTCTCCTCCATCGATAGTTTTTTGCGTAGCGGGTTCCACAAGGACACACGTACAAGAGCCATATCTTCTTTGTCCTTCTTGGGTCTTGGCATGTGCAGTGATTTTAGGATTTATTCCACAATCCCAGCACCTTTTGGAACATCCCCCATAATTAGGGCCTGCACGGCCTCCTCGGCAGTCACTTCTGCTATTCCTATACCATCCTTAGTTTTTGTCATTGTATTTGTGTTGCAATCTATCACTCGCGAATTCAGGGGCTCAATCAATGCTTGGCTCACAACACTTAGGGTTTTGCTCAATCGTTCGATTCGCAAATGAAAAAGTGTTGTTTGCTAGGTAGCCCTTTGTATTTTATAGTGCCTTTTTAATTCAAATTCGACTGTTCCCCCAATTTTGGTTCATTAATGCTTTCTTGGTGGCATATTTTCTCAAATCTTGCCCATAACTCGCATCTTAAATGCCTGCCACCTGTTCCATTTGGCCTCAAGTCCAGCATCCCATCACGAATAGTGACTTCTAAGGTCACTTTCTGGCCAACCCGTGCAGCAGCACAGCCCCCCGTGCGCGGTTGCGAACCTTGTGACTCTTTGCTTCTGCGTGCATCTCCAATATCACGCAACTCCTGAGAAGAATAGTTTATAGTCCCACGCTCCCTTCCAACAGCCTGGAGTGTTAAGGCTATCCTTCCCTTCACTAGTTAGGTGGCTGCACCACTCGTGTAGAGTTCCACCATGTCCTTCGTCATGGTTCCAAGAGAATCCCCGCCTTTTATTGTTATGGTCGGCATCGTGCACTTCACCATTTGCAACGCGCTACCTTGGTCACTATGCTTAGCAATATACGGTCCAAGCCAAGGCATTAGACTAATCAAATCATGACAATACTTCTCAAACATGTCAGCATGATCACACACACCTCGCCTTACCATACTAGTTTTTCTAGTGACAAAATCTTCCTTTGTCTCGTCCTCCATCTTCTTAACTTCCGCGTCCACTAGAGCTGGCTTAGGCTTGTCAAGTACTAGAGGGATTACAACGTTCATTTCATATTCCATCCTTAGCGGTTCCTACATGGTCAGGTTCTTGCACATGGTCCTATACGCCCATAGAACCATTGGTACACGCAGGTCCCAGTTAGTCCGTTTCGCAATGTGGACCCTATTTAGTACTTCGCATACTTTGTCAAAGGCTTGAAATAGAAGTATAATTGCAATCAAAGTGAGGGAGACTATCAATGGAGAGTGTGCACTGAGTGTCGGCATGTATTATGTTCTACATTGTGCTTATGGATTGTACAGTCACTATCACTAATGTTTATGCAAGCCTTACCTTCAAGAGATGCACAATGCCTATCTTATCTTGCATAGAAAGATGTTTGTTTGTGAATGTAGGTTTTAACCCCGTACATAAATTACCTGCATACGAATTCTAAATCACAGGAAAAATAAAAATGCGAGAGAATAACACATAAAACACATATACACATAGATTTCCCACTGGATCCCAAAATCGAGACTACCATCTTGATTTTTCATGTTATTCCTTTCAATGTTGCAATACATATTTATACATGCTGAAGCATCCAATACCATGGACCGAAAACCATCACGTCCAATACCATGGACCAAAAAACCACGATCCAATACCATGGACCGAAAATCATCGCGTCAAAAAAACATGTGCGAAAATCATGCACAAAACCATAGGTGGGTCTGCCCAACCTAACATAGGGTCCAAAACCAAAATTATCCGGGGCGCTGCCCCGGACCCCATAAAGTGGGGTTACGGGTAGCCTTCAAACCCCCTGTTAACTATGTGGAAAGAATATAACACAACCCAATAGTGAATTCATCAAAGACAGAGCATGTGTGAGCAAGTGACTTTGACACTTAGAAGAAGACTTAACACTTTGGAAAAAATTAGATGAGAACAAAGTGACTGTGGAATAATAGATTGCAAGATCCTCAATAGGCGCCAAAATTCAAGTGTAAGAAAAATTTTATAGGGGTTTTGTCACAACGACAACAAAAGGTTGGATCAACAACTAAAACTAGATTTCACTATAAATTACAGGTTGCATGTGTGATTTCCTTGTTGAGATTTTGATGCATGGTACATGGATGTGGTTATTTGGTTATTTTTTTGTCATTTTCATGGGGTTTTCCTAGATTGATAGTTCTTTCAGCCTTGCCTTTTCATTTCGTGGATAGTCACGATGCAGTGAGTTATCTAATTTGAATAAGATTTAGATGGTTGGTAAGCTTGGATCCTGGTTGAGGTGATCTTAAGAAAATTCCAAAGGGTGGAGGGTGGAGATGGGATTTCTCCTAGAACTCTTGAAGGAAGGGTGGAGACAGGAAAAATTCCTCTAGAGTCGGTGAAGGAAGTCGAAGGTATCCAAGATTTTTTTAATGTTAGTGATTTCTGGACTAGTTTAGGTGAAATAATTGTGGTTGAGGGTTCAAGTGGTTTGGCCTTTGCAATCCCTCGTTAGTTCTATTTTGGCTTAACCATATTATCCCACATTCATGCTTGGGATATGGAACTAGCATGATTGGCCAAAAGAGAGATTTGTTTCAGCCCAATCTATGGTCGAGTAGTACGTGGAAGTCCTTGACTTGGTTGGCCTTTGCATATGTTTAATATGAGCTAATTTCCTATTGTGATATATGAGCACATATAATTGTTATTGTGTTGATTTTATGGTTGGTTTCTCATGGATTTTATTCTACCTATTTTCTGGTTACATGCATGTTTTAATGATGTGCTCTTACTATGGATCTTGTTCATTATTTAATTAGTTATGGAATGGTTAATGTATGAATGGGCTAACAAGTCTTGTGCTCTTACCATGAATCTTGTTCATGATTTAATTAGTTATGGAATGGTTAATGTATGAATGGGCTAACAAGTCTTGTTGCAACTAGCTTGAGAGGTAATTGAGCCTTCTTGATGATTATTTGATGAAGTAAGAGGATCATGTTCAAATATTGCATTCATGACCTGTAGCTACTATGCTTACCATATGTTTGACAAAATGTCTATCATGTATTAGGCATGTCTTGGAAAAGGTCTAGCTCTAGTATTGATTCTTTAGACTTGTGATTATCCTAGATCTAATTATGGAAAGTTCTGGGTTGTTGTGGGAGTGGCATGTAGACCAACCTTGAAAAAGTGGCACTAATCTTGCAACCACACCCTTAGAACTAGATAATTTCAGTTATAACCACATGCAGGAAGGCTCATGAGTGTGGTTGGAACATTCCAACCACATGCAAAGTGTTTCAAGCCTGTGCTTGGGGTAAAAATCCTGAAATCTTGGAGAGCCTCATTGATGATGTTGCGCACCGTCTCACTGATGTCATGCAAATCACCCTTGGTTAGGGTGATTGGGTCAATGGACAACTTTGAGGCCTTGACCTTCTTTTGCGACCTTGCCCGCTCTATTGGGTGTTGGCGCTTCAGCTGTGTGGACGCAGTTCGTAATTTCACACCTCCTTCTTCTAGTTCTACTTCCTCTACTTCCCGGCCTTGTGAAGGCATTATTTGGCCCTCGCCAGCCTTTGTGGCTATTGCCTATGCTACTGCGCTGTTGTGGCCTTTTCTTGCTCAGCTTCCTTCTGTGCCACATCCCGTGCTTCCCACACTTCTGTTGTTTCTATTTCTTTCCTGCGCTTTTCGGCCAAATGTATGATGCACAACTTGGCATTGTCTTTCTTCTTTGTGTGGTCGACTTCTCGATTTATGCAATGTCGGGTAGTTTTGTCGTAGAGTGCGCAAACTGAGTATCCACCTCCATGGTTTCATCTTCTTCTTCTGTGATGATAAGCTCCTGCAAATATTCTTCTTCTTCATCTGTTTCTATAGTGACAACTTCCCCTTCTCCTCCATTGACAGTTTGCTGTGCAGCGGGTTCGACACGGACACGTGTACGGGAGCCATTTCTTGTTTTTCCTTCTTGGGTCTTGGCATGTGTGGTGATTTCAGGATTTCTGCCACAATCCCAACACCTTTTGTAGCATCCCCCAAAATTAGGGCCTGCGTGGCCTCATCAACGATCACTTCTGCTATCCCCATACCATCCTTAGTTGTTGTCATTATATCTGTGATGCAATCTATCACTCGCAAATCCAGGGGCTCAATCAACACTCAACTCACAACACTCAAAGTTATGCTCAATTGCTCAATTCGCAAATGACCAAGTGTTGTTTGCTGGGTATCCCTTTGTATTTTATAGTGCTTTCTGAGTTTGAATTCGATCGTTCCCCCCAATTCTGGTTCATTAATGCTTTCTTGGCAGTAGATTTTCCCAAATCCTTCCCATAAATGCCTCCCACCTGCTCCATTTAGCCTCAAGTTGAGCATGCCATCATGAATAGTGACTTCAATGGTCACTTTTTGGCCAACCCGCACACCAACACAGCCCCCTTGTGCAGTCGTGAACCTTGTGACTCTTTGTTTCTGCCCGCATGTCCAATATCGTGTAGCTCCCAGGTAGAATAGTTTATAGTCCCATGTCCCCTTGCAATTGCCTAGAGCACTAATACTATCCTTCCCTCAGCTAGTTAGGTCGTCGCATCACTTGTGTGGAAATCCATCATGTCCTCCATCATTGTTCCTGGAGAATCCCCGCCTTTTATTGTTATGGTCGGCATCATGCACATCACCATTTGCAACATGCTACCTTGGTCACTATGCTTAGCAATATGCGGTCCAAGCCAAGGCATCATACTCATCAATTCACAGTGATAGTTCTCAAACTTGTCAGCATGATTGTATGCACCTTACCTTATCATCCTAATTTTTTCGGCGAAAAAATCTTCCTTTGTCTTGTCCTCCTGCTTCTTAACTTCTGTGTCCACTAGAGCTCTTTTCTTTAGTAACCATACCTTCTCTTCTTCAAGTTCTTGGAGTCTAAGGTTTCCTTGTTATATTTTGGCTTCCAAGGTTCTAGAAACCATTGTCCCTACCAATGCTGGCTTAGGCTTGCCAAGTATTAGAGGGCTTACAACGTTCATCTCATACTCTATCCTTAGTGGTGCCTGCGTGGTTAGGTTCTTGCATGTGGTTCTATACGCCCATAGAACCACTAGTACGCCTAAGTCCTAGTCAGTCCGTGTCACAATGTGGACCCTGTTCAGTACTTCGCATACTTTGTCAAAGGCTTCCATGCAGATAATTTTCTGCACACTTGGTCTTATCATACCTCCTAGCCCCAAATAGAGGGTTCGTTCATGCCATTGTCTTGCCCACTCCTACTTGTCAATTGTGTTTCCTATCGTGAGGACGGTGTGCATTCGTGCAAGTTTCACTCCACACGCTTGTACCCATCTGGAAAGGTGGGTTGCACAAGCTATTTCTTTCACCATACTCAGCTTTCCTCCGCATATGAGGCTTTCCAAATCACATGTGCATCATTCTTCTGCAGCTGCACTAGTCCTCAAAACTTCTTTGATGCGTACCCCACCATCTTTCGCACGCAACACTGTTATAGACTTATTTGGGCACTACAACCCCAATCTCATATGTCCATAAACCAAGGGCTTCTAAGCCCCTAAAAATGTTGTTTCATACCCTTAAGTAACAAGGTTAGCTGATTACATCATCTCCCAGAAGTTCTCCCTGAAAAACTACTCAAAACTGGTCAAAACTAGACCATACAGACTGCTCAGTGCTAAGGGTGTGATGCATCTCACCTACTACATGCAGAAAGTGCGACGCATACTGAAAAGCCCTTCTGTAGGGTGAAATGAGTGAGAGCAGACAAATGGAAGAGGTAGTTGGCTAGGTGGAAACCCAGAGAATCTTCTAGAAACTGCCCATTTGATACTTGCCTCTCTGAATTCGCTCAGGGATGAGTAAGAGATCATGAAACCTGCAAGTGGAACCAAGAACTATCAAAGGAATGACACTAATAAAAATCCCAGAAGCTGACTCACCCACTTGCAAATATCTATATATGGATCCCTCATCCTAGAGATCCAGAGGCTGGAATTTTGTATATTGTAAGGAAGTGTTGTTGGTTTCTCTGTGGAACATCATAGTGTTGGGTGATCTAGATTTTCATGAGGTGAAGACGGCTTTCATGTTGGGAAGATGGTGCTAGGTCAGATCAATGGGTTGTAATCCTCTCTTCTACTACTTCTATCAATAAAGCTATTTGAGTTTTCCTCCATATTCTTGTATATCTCTAAATCTTGTATTGATATATGCATTTGTATGGTTAATATATATTTGATCCTAATATTTTTTAAGGTTATAGATCTCTATGCTTTGATGGTATTATGCTGCTTTGACTCTACAGGTGTTCTTTGAAGCGGGACAAGTAAGGAAAGAGTGGCAAAGATCTGTCAAAGGGGAGAGGAAACAAGCAAGGAGCCAAGCGAAAGACTGAGGTTGGTACTCTCTGCTTCTCTCTCATCTATTTCTCATAAAGGAAAGCACAAGTGAGTTCAGTTTTTTTTTGTTTCTAAGATAGCTACCCGTCTTAGTGGGACTAGCAGCTCTGAATGGACACTATTTTTCCGGATAACAAGTGCCTAGTACCCATTTCAGAGCATCAAAACACTATTGTTCCTACACTTCTCTTTCAAATTTGTTCATGAAATCGTCCACCTCGTTCAACCCATCATACATAGGTAGATCTCTTACCTTCATTTCCATGCAGCGTAGTGACCTTGTCATCATGTTACAATTTGTTGACACCTAATCCTTGTGATTGGGTGAATTTATGTAAATAGATAAATAGGAAATATGAACTGTCATCGGGAGACAAACTAAACAGTGTCTCCCTCATGTATATATTGAAGACCTACCTGATGGAACAAGATACACGAATCATTTTTGCCTAATGGAGTTACTACCTAGCCTGACATGGTATTAGAGCCAACTCCTTTTTTTAGCTTTTATGCCCTTTGTAACTCCCTATTTTGCTCCACTGCTCCTCTGCTCTCCATTCAAAAATGCTGCTTTTTCATAAATGTTGGTAGCGTACTCCATGCTACCACTTGAATGCTACTTCCTGACACTGCCTATGCATTCTATCTACCATATTCCATATATTTAGTACTATCATTGTCAAGTCTAAAAGTTGCTTTAAACGTTTCATAAAAAAAAGGGCACTGTCCATACTACCCCACTATCCATGCTATTCATACTGTCCATGTGCGTTAAAGTTTTTTGAAGGGTCGGAGATACAGATCATGTCGAAATTCCACTGTCACAAGCATTGGTCCTTTGTGTATGAAGCTGTGTTGGTTTTAATTCTTGAAAGAATTACAAAATAATTATTATTGGTAGTTCTGCGTATGCTGGAACCTTCGTTGAGCATTGTTTAAGTGCGATGTGTGGAGAGGCTTGCAAGTTGTGTGTATGGTTGTAAATGTTGTAAGTTCCTTTTTTTTAATGGCAGTGCATTGAATGGTCGATTACAGAGAGTCGTATGGTGTGCGTTGCAGCTGGTTTTAGTGTTGCGACCATGTATGGTGGCGCGTCTACTTCCTTTTGCTTCACTGAGTTCGTCTAAGGTCAAGAACCGTCACGAGTAATTTTAAGCCTTATCGGAAGATTGATTATTATGAAATGAAGTAAAAATGTGTACCCAATGAGGGGTTCATATGTTTTAGACTCCTGCTTGTGTATTTAATTTTGAAGCATCATTCAAGATAGGTAGCAAGGAGGCTTACAATTTCGTCTATTAATAAAATATTGTGGCAACGACATTAGCATGATGCGCTGATACATTTTGAATGATCAAGTTGTGACACAATATCTGATAATTACAAATTGGCATCGTTGGTTTTATATGAAAGAGAACAATATTATGAATGGAATTGAGAGTCCAAATACGTTTGTTCTACGTTTTCAGCCTTTTAGTGGACGCAGTGCTTTATGTTGTTGAGGGTATTTTTTGACTTAGTATACTGCCATATTCTATACTTTAACATTGTGTAGATGAAAGCAAATTGATATTTGAATTTGTTGTCCCATCATCTCAGATGTATATTTTTTCCTATTAGGAGTAAAATTTTGTAGCAAATGTGTTTGTTATAGAATGCATTCAATCATATCCATGGTGGGAATAGTTCTCACTGGCAAGGAGAACTATCCTGAATGGTCTCAGATGATAAAACACACCCTCATTTTCAATGAGTTGTGGAAAGGAGTGTGTGTAAAATATAGAGACAATGAACCAGTACAGCCTACCTCAGAGAAAGAGCTCGTCATTTGGGAAAATGAGAACAACAAATCTTATGCATTAATTGCAACATCTGTAAATTAAGAGGTGAGTCACCATATTTCGTCATATTCAACTGCATTTGAAGCCTTACAAAAGCTGAAAGAACTTTGTGACTCACATTCTACACTCAAACTTGAACTGCAAAATAATGATCCTCTTGCACTTGCATCTGAAGTAAAGTCTATAATGCATGATAGCAAATCCACTAAAGTTGAATTGGATATTCCTCTTATTGATTTTCTCAAGGCACTTTATCCTACTTACTCCAATTATCTTGAGTCATTGCAAGAAAATGGAAATCTCAAAGATATAACCTTTGACTCTCTTGTGAAAAAGTTTGTTGAAAGAGAGAAATCTTCTGGAAAGAAGACAACCCCTGAATCTTTTGAAGAGGCTATGTGCTTTGATCATAAAGAAAAGCATCCTACTCAAGATTCTACAAGAGGAAGAGGTGGTCGAAGAGGAAGAGGAAGATATTTCAGAGGCAGGGGGGCATACATTCTCAAGGAGAAAAGACAGATTAACATTGCATACGTTGCAAAAGAAATGGATCACATGATGCCTCTACATGCAAGCTACCATGGGACAAAATTGAGCAGAAAAGTGTTATGAAACCAGCTCAAGAAAAGATAGAAAAGATAGATCAACGCCTTAGAATTCAGCCTCTTCGAGGGGGCAACCTCCTTTACATTACATAAATGAACAATTCTTGGAT
>APFE031018135.1:69460-88966 GCA_000404065.3 Pinus taeda
ATGTAGAATAATTTCTTCTCAGCACATTTATGTCCTTTAGTGTATTTTCTATCACAACTATAACAAAGCCCTTTTGCTCTTTTTTCTTCCAATTTTTGTGGTTTCAACCTTACAAGTTGTGGAAGACTAGCGACAACAACACTTCCGTCTTTATAATTGTGAGTGGTATGCTTCCTGGTTGCCATAATTTTGCTTTCCATTTTTCTTGCTAACCTGAATGCCTTCTCTAATGAATCAGGTTCCCAAAGGCGAACATCATGTTGGGTATTATCCTTTAAAGACCCTATGAACACATCAATCCTATGCTCCTCTGGAATATCTTTTACCCTTATGTTCAATTTTTGGAACTCCTCAATGTGCTCCATTATTGAACCCTTTTGTTTGAGACTTATCAATTGGCTAAAAAAAGTGTTGCTTTTTGTATCCTCATAATATGCTATCAATTCTTCCATAAAAATTGCCCAAGTGATAAATCATTTACGAGAGCAAAGCCATTGATACCATACAAACTGATTTGGTTCCAAATATAAAGTTGTCATACATACCTTTTGTGTGTTTTTCACATTATTGAGATTGAAAAATTGCTCCATCTGTAATATCCATGTTGCAGGATTCTTGCCATCAAACTTCGTCATATCGATTTTTGGAATATGGTGGGTCTTCGATCCAACATTAGAGTCTATGGAATCATGATTAACATTTCTTTTGTTCTCATCATGAGTTTCCTTTACTACCCTTTCACCCCTAGTGACCCTTTCTTGTAGCAACTTATTCATATTTATCTTCAATTCTTCCATGTCTGTTTTCAAATCTATCTTCAAATCATCCATCTTAGCTTCCACGTCATTCATCTTAGATTCCACGTCATTCATGTTAGCTTCTACACCTTTCTTTAAACAATCCATCTTAGATTATGTTCCTTTTTGTGCAAGTGGCACTTGTTGCACTTGGTCTCGTAATTTTGATATATCATGTTGCATTTCTTCCTCTTCTTCATGAGTCATGCTAGAGCTTTCAGGTCGCCTACTAGGTGTTTCCATTTTCTTTCTTCGTGGCATAAATTACTGATAATAATGCTTCACTATGCCCTTTGAATTCCTTCAAAATAACTTTTCAAACCAAGCTTAAGCAAACATTTAAAATAATATACACACTTTTTTTCACTTTGTAGGAGCTCGATATTGCCTCTGATGTATCTCTGTAATTTTGGATAATCCAGTTCTAAAATTGCAACATGCTGTAGCCCTCTGTGTCGTCTTTCCAGTGCCACCAGTCTGACCCCAATTGGATTCTCCAATGAAGAGTTATGCCAAATCTCCCACAGTGACCTGATTATAGACTAATTCAGTAGAGCGAACTTGTACGACATGCCAAGTATCCCTGTTTTGACTTTTGGCCCTGAAAAATATATACAAGAAACTACAGTCCGTCCTCTTTCTGTACCTTCTTATGAAATTTGAATCTGATGCTCAGAGAGAAAGTTATGACGATTTTCCCCAGGTCACCTGTTTTGAATGTAATTTAGGATTCTGCAAAAGTACCCACTTCCTCAGTTCATATCTTCGAAAATATAGCGCGAAAAGCTATGAACTTCAGACCTGAGATTTAGTGCAACGTCTTCTCAAATGGCTTTTTTTTTTTAGCTTCTAAAACGTTGCAGAAAAAAAGTTATAGCGAAAATGCCACGATGACCTGTTTGAAGTAGCAAAACCCTAGAATCCAAAGCTCTGATACCAAATGTTATGAACCCAACTCAAGAAAAGATAGAAAAGATAGATCAACGACTTAGAATTCAGCCTCTTCGAGGGGGAAACCTCCTTTACATTACATAAATGAACAATTCTTGGATGATTCAAATGAAAGACCTCCTCTCTATATATAGGAGTCTAAGGGGTCATAACATAATCAGAGACTACATAACAATAATAATGTAAGGGCAAAATAATAACAATAGTGGGCTTCTATGGGGCACAATAGTAACAATATGGGCACTACATGGGTACATCAATATAATAAGTGGGTTGTACTAATAACAATAATGGTTTACACTAGTAGTATAGGGGCCTAACAAAAAGAAACCAACAAAAAGGTAAAACTGATGATACAGACAAAGGTAAAGCACCTGAATCTGCTCACTATGTTGTGGCACAATGTAACATTGGATTAAATGAAGATATGTTTAAAGCTTCACTTGCTTCTTGGAAAAATGATTGGTTGCTTGATTCAGGAGCAACCTACCACATGACTCATAGGAAAGATTTTTTTGAAGCTTTCACTGACAATGTTGATGGAGCAATATACTTTGCAGGCCAATCAAAAATCAAGCCATCCGGGCTTGGGACAATCAAGCTTAAACTGGCTGGTCTTCCAGACTTTCTTCTGCATCATGTTCTATATCTCCCACAAATCAAGAGAAACTTGTTGTCCCTGGTCCACATCTGCCAGCAAGGTCACTCCATTCATATGTTTGATGGCAAGCTTGAGGTAAGAAAATCATCTGACCACTCACTTGTCGTGAGGGGAATAGAAGAAGAAAGGATTCTCAAGCTGCAAGGAACCTCTACTCATGCACAACATTTCTCATACAGTTCTCATCATGAAGAAGGTACACTTCCATCAAGTTTATTATGGCATGCTATATTTGGACATTTGAACTATGACAATCTCCACTTATTGAAGAAAAATGGTGTTTCTGGTTTGCCTACAATTCCTAAGAAACTTAAGCAATGTGATGCTTGCATTCTAGGAAAGCATAGCGAACAGTCTTTTCATGATTCACATTCAAGAGCACATAGAAAACTTGAACTAATTCATTCAGATTTATGTGGTCCAATGCTTGTTCCTTCTGCAAATGGAAATAAATACATCATGACATCCATTGATGACTACACTAGAATGTGTTGGGTTTATTTATTGAAGAACAAATCTGATTCTTTTCAAACATTCAAGAATTTTCATAAATGGATTGAAAATGATGCACAATCTCATATTGGGTCTAGATAATGGAAAATAATACACATCAAATGAATTTGAAAACTATCTTCACAAACATGGGATCAAACATCAAACAATTGTGCCTTATAATCCCCAACATAATAGTGTAGCTAAAAGAATGAATAGGACAATCTTAAATATGGTACGATCCATACACTTCTTCAAAAATATAAAGATAATGTTTTAGGATGATGTTGTTCTATTTGCTGCATATATAAAGAATAGATGTCCATCTAATGTTATAAGATACAAGACTCCATATGAAATGTGGTATGGACATGTTCCTTCGGTAAAGCATCTCAGGGTCTTTGGTTCCACCTGTTATGCCTTGATACCAAAGGTACATAGAAACAAACTTGGGCTAGAAGTCGTAAGTGTATCTTCCTGGGGTATTCAAACACCTCCAAAGCATACTGCCTCTATGAAAGTTAAATAAGAAATTGTTTGTAATCTAAGAAGGATGTAATTTCCTTGAATCCATCCAAAAACTGACAATGTTGTGAGGCGGAAAAACTTGATCGCTTGGATGAAAATTCGCAAAATCGCAAAATCATTTCAAGAATTTGGATAATCTGATCCACATCTGAACGGGGGGATTCCTATACTAGATCAAACATGTGAATATTCTTCTGAAGAACACTCTCCCCCGCATGAAACTCCAACAACGGATGATGCTTTAAGTGATGTAATTGATAGAATTGGGAGACTCAATCTTGATTCAGTCCCAACTCAATCAGCGGAGCAGCCTGGACCATCTGAGAAAGGTCCCCCAAAGTGGCTGACAAAGACACTTGAAAGTTTTCATCTTGATGAAGTTGGAAAGATAGGAACCAGAAATTCAAACTGGAAAAATGGAGGTGATGTAGATGACTCTAATTCACCTGTCGATATGGATGTTTCTTATGATTGTGAATTGAACTTGTCTACAGATTTTGAACCAACTTCCTTCAAATAAGTTGCTTCTCATGATGAATGGGAAGAAGTGATGCAAAAGGAGTACGATGCCCTCATAAAGAACGACACTTGGAAGCTGGTTGATCCTCCATTAGGAACCAAAACAATTGGCTGTAAGTGGGTGTACAAGAACAAGTATAAAGCTGATGGCACACTTGACAAGCACAAAGATAGGCTTGTGGCAAAAGGTTTTGCACAGAAGAAAGGGGTTGATTATGAGGAGACTTTTTCCCCAACAGCAAAATGGGCTACCATTCGGACACCCTTTGCACTAGCAGCTAAGAACGGTTGGAAAGTCCATCAAATGGATGTAAAAAATGCTTTCTTGAATGGAGATCTAAAATAAAATATTTTTATGTCCTAGCCTGAAGGATTTGCTGTGAAAGGACATGAACATAAAGTATGCAAACTTGTGAAGTCCTTGTAAGGCCTCAAACAAGCACCGCGAGCTTGGTATGAAAAACTAACTGAGCATCTTCTGAAACTCAATTTCAAACATTTTAATCTTGATGATGCAACTTTATTTGTCAAGAAAGTTGGAAAAACAGTTGTATATCTTGTGGTATATGTAGATGATCTTTTGATGATAGGGAATAATGAAAGCTACATTGCATCCATAAAGAAGGAATTGGGGAAAAGTTTGGAAATGACTGATTTGGGCTATGTTCATTACTATCTTGGCATTGAAGTAACCCAACATCCAAAGTCCATATTTCTTTCTCAAAAGAAATACATTGGAGATCTATTGCATAGGTTTGGCATGACAAAGTGCAATCCTCTTACTACTCTAATGGAACAAAACTTAAAACTCACATCTATTGAAGGAAAAGAATTTGAGGATGCAACAAAGTATAGACAACTTGTAGGAACTCTCAACTACCTAACTAATACCAGACCAGAAATTTCGTTTGTTGTTGGATTCCTCTCTAGGTTTACGCAAAAGCCTTGTGAGGGACATTGGTTTGCTACAAAAAGAGTTCTAAGGTACTTGAAGGGAACTCAAGACTTTGAAATCAAGTATACACAGGTGGACAACTTTAGCTTGATTGGATACTCTGATTCAGACTATGATGGAGAGAAAGAAACTGGGGTATCAACTTCAGGATATGCCATGAGTCTTGGATCAGGAGCTGTCTCCTGGAGATCACGCAAATAATCAATTCCAACAGATTCCACAAGAGAAGCAGAATACGTGGCAGAACCTAAAGCAACAAAATAAATTGTGTGGCTCAGTAAAATTCTTAAAGATTTGCAGGTAAAACAAGTACAATCAACTCCACTCATGATTGACAATAGCTCTGCAATAAAGTTGGCAAATAACCCAAAGTTCCATGATTGAACAAAGCACATCAATTCTAAATATCATCTGATTCGAAATCATGTCGAGGCCAAAACAATCCATCTAAGTCATTGTTCCATAAATGAGCAAATTGCAGACATCTTCACCAAAGCGCTTGGAAGAGAAAAGCTTGAACGATTCAGAATTATGCTTGGACTCATCAACGTCCCTTTAGATTAAGGGGGGGAATGTTGACGCCTAATCCTTGTGATTGGATGAATTTATGTAAATAGATAATTGGAAATATGAACAGTCATCAGGAGACGAACTAAACAATATCTCCCTCATGTATATAATGAAGACCTACCTAATGGAATAAGACACACGAACCATTTTTGCCTAATGGAGTTATTGCCTGGCCTGACACAGTTGAACGTGATTACCTCGTGTAACTGGTTCTACCATCGTTCTATTTCCTCATTTGAATCTGAGGTGCAGGAGCTTTCTTGCTCCCACGAGAGTCTTATATCCGTTGTTGGATTCACCCAGTCCTGCTCCCATGCGGTTATCTTGTAAATACAATCTAGATCGTTGCTGCTATCGTAGTCGCACACCAGCTCTATGTAGCGCGATATTTCCCCAGGGTCTAAAGGTATCACTACACACAGTGACTTTTTCTCAAAAATCATCTTGCACTTCTTTAGATTTATCACTCCATTCATGTTAGTGGCCCATGTTGAAAATGGCAACAAGAAATGCTAAAAATAGAAATGTGATAAATAACATTTCAGGTACCAGTGTTGGAGTTATGTAAAAAATTAGTTGATTTTAGGTTTATTATTTAATTTTAGGTTTAGTTAGACAAAAGGGCAGATCATAAGATCATGCCCTTTCCCAAAGGGGTGCCATGGCGGTTTATAAGCTAGGAACCCCATTGTAATCATAATTATCTGTCTATTCATCTTTTTAATAAAATATTTATACATATAATTCTACGTATCAGAAGTTTTATGCTTCATTGGTATCGGAGCAAGTTCGTTCCTCAGGCTCTGTTGATCTTCCGCTATTTCTGCCATCCGTCTCCGCTCCATTGCCAGTTGCATTCTCTATCCACACGTCTTCTGCTATAATTACCCCATTGACGTCTCTGCACTCAATCCGTTGTTGCGCATTCCATTTGTGCTACAATCCACTACTTATTCTTGGCTGACCCCACCTCGTCCGTGCATTTCTCACCACATCCATTCCCAACGCCTCTACACTCCCTCACATTGCAGTCACACTGTCTAGTTTCCGCTGCCAAGTCCCTTGCTGTAATATTCCGTCCCAAACCCTCTGCTCCGTCGCTAAAGTAACCACATTCCCACTCCATTGCACACCAATCATTCCACCCACACCAAACACATTCCGCCAGTCATTTTTTTTGCTATCGTCATTAAGATCGAACCTAGGGCAAGTTCCGTGTGACCTGCAGTTGCGTGGAAAACACTTGCGGTGAGTTCGAAGTGTTATCTGCTCTAAGGAGGTGACCCCGCCAGTGGACGTGATGGTCAGCGAAATGATATACAACGTCCAATATATATTCAAATAAAAATAACATTTATTTGTATATATAACGGTAAATATATACATATAACATTAATTTATATATAATATATAACATATGTATAATTATATTATATATTATATATAATACATATAATTTAATTAATTAAATTTATTTTAATTAATTAATATATATATATATATATATATATATATATATTATATATTATATATATATATATATATAATATATTATATTAGTTAGTTATAAAAAAAAAACTTATGTCATATAATTAAAAATAAAAATAAAAAAATTTAAGCTAGCAGATAAATACACGCCCCCGTAAACCCGCTCGATGTCGACAATGACAATGGCAGATTTTCAAAAAAAATTGTTGGATTCAGAGCATAAGATAAATAACAACCATGATGAGGTCAGTAAAAGATTAAATGAATTCTAGATCAAGCTTGGGGAGCAAGCTGATGAAATAAAAAATCTTCACGATACGACAAACCGAATAGAAATAAAGATGGAAAATCAACATGTCCAAACAGAAGTAAACATCATAGATGCTGTAACAATGCTGAAACTTCTGTGTAAAAATATGAATTGTACACCCGAAAAACTACTAAAAGAAAATGAAGAGAATCAAGAACACATCTCATCAGATTCAACAAAGTCAACAGACTCTCATGAAAACGTTGAATCCCCAAGAAAATCAGTGACACCCCACCAAGAAGTGAGTAACACAACCCCTACAAACAAGAAACTCTGGGATACATTTACCAATCAACACCCCTTTTCGCTCAACCATTAGCAACATACCAGTGAAGGGAAAAGGTCGAGATGCCTAAATTCGATGGAAACGAAAAGAACAATGTTTCATGGATAAATAAAACAGAAGAATACTTTGAGATATATGACATCAATGACAATGACGAAAAGCTCAGGCATGCATCCATGAAAATGGAAGGAGAAGCATATAACTAGTATATGTGGTGGAAAAAAACAACACAGATCATTAGCTGGAGAAAATTTAAAGATGCCTTCTTCAAAATATTCCAAGGTGTAAGAGAAGAAGAGTTTTTTTCAAAACTCATCAAGTTACGACAAAAAGGAAGTGTGGACGAATGCACTCAAGAATGGAAGACCTTAGTAACATGAGTACTTGGGTATCAAAATCTCGTCTGGTTCAATCATACGGCTCAAGACTCAAAACCCATTTACAAGTAAAACTTGATATGCATGACATTACATCAATAGAAGTAGCAAGACGGAAAGCAAAAATAGCTGAAAAGAAATCTGAACCAATATTTTGGTCAAAAGCAGAGAAAACATATTCAAGATGAAGGATACCCTACTATGTGGACTCAAATAATACAAGATATGTTTCACCACATCGTTGTGAAGATGAAAAATATAATGTGGAAATGCAAAGGATAAAAGAGGGTAAATGTAAATGATGTGGTGAGAAGTGGGACCCCAAACATAGATGTGCTAAAGGAAAAGAACCAAAGAACCTATATAATTGTGAAGCAACCAATGATTCAAACAGTGAAGGTTCTGGAATAGAAGAAATAGAAGATGCCCCAGAATTCTCACCAGAATTAGATGACAGGAGTATTCTGCAAGTGTCATTATCAACCATGACAGGTATATCACAACCTCAAACCTTAAAGTTAAAAGGACACATAAAGAAGAACAACGTAGTGGTTCTCATCAACTCTGGAAGCACACACAATTTTTTAGATGCAACCATGGAAAAAAGACTCAATATCCTTTCATTTCCCTTGCCAAACATGAAAGTGATGGTAGCTAACGGTAAGAAGATTGAAAAGGTGGGGAAACTCCATAAGGTCAATTTGCAGATTCAAGACTTTAATCTAGAGTCTTTGTTCTTCACAGTATCGTTAGGAGGAGTATATGTAGTCTTAGGTATCCAATGGCTACGAACTTTAGGTACTTATGTCACCAACCATCAAGTAAAATTTATAGAATTCAAATGGGGAGGTCAAAAGTACAAACTACACGGATTCTAAGCACCAAAAAATCAAGTCGTATCATCATCTCAGATGACGAAGCTGAGTCGAAAAGGAGCACCTGCTTATGTAGTACAATGTCACTAGTTAGAAATGTTATCTACCAATATGACCAGAGAAGAGTCACCAGAGATACAAGATCTGATTCAGAAGCATGAAACAGTAATTCAAGAGCTACCTATAAAGATGCCACCTAATAAGGAAATTGAGCATACAATAGAAGTCAAGGAAAGATCAGACCCCATCAACATCAAGCCATACCAATATCCACATCACCAAAAAATGAAAATTACAAGATCAATCCAAGACCTTTTAAAATGTAGGACCTTGATAATCTTGGAATATCTAATCAAGAGGAAGGACTTGCCGAAGAAGACGCTTCTTGGGAGAATGAAGCATTTTGTGAACAAACATCGGTCGTTGCGTATGCTTTGAGGACAAAGCATTCTTTCGAGAGGAAGGCAATGTTATGTAAAAAATTAGTTGATTTTAGGTTTATTATTTAATTTTAGGTTTAGTTAGATGAAAGGGAACGATCATAAGATCATGCCCTTTCCCAAAGGGGTTCCATGGCGGTATATAAGCTAGCAACCCCATTGTAATAATAATCATCTGTCTATTCATCTTTTTAATAAAATATTTATACATATAATTCTGCATATCAGAAGTTTTATGCTTCATCCAGTTAGATTAGTTCCAACAGTTTTTGGAACTAATTGTGAGTTCAGTTAGTTAATGCATGCATGCATGTAACTACTGCACTTCATATAAATGAATATTCTCTCATAAATAGCTCATGCATGTCAGTTCAGTCAGAGACCTAGTTGATATTAGAGGAAGGGAAGATGTACTATTAGTTGGAGGAATTTTCCTATATAGGAAACTCATCCATGCATAAGGAATTCTTTCCTTCAGGATTGCGCAGTTATTTCAGAGGTTAGTGAGCAGTGTGTGAGGTAATTACACACAGGTGGTAGCATTCGACCCCAGAAGAAACTACGTAAGGAAATAGGAAGCTTGGAGGGCAGAGGAGAAGGTTTGTGAGAAGCCTTTGACTGTCTATGAGCTGCAGAGGGATTGTACTGAGAGCTGGATACCTTGTGAGCTAAAGCTTTGTGTACTCCGAACATATTTCCAATTTTATGATAATACACAGATCGGGGATTTTAGTTGAGGCTTTCCCTGTAGTATTCTTCTGTGTTTCATGTGTATGATTTGTTCTTCTCTGTTATATGTGTTATGATTGATCTAGCTCAAATTGATTAAGCTTCCGCAAAGTTTGATTGTAGAAGTAGATATAGTATTTTGCTTTAGTATATTGCATTATCAGGTGATCTACAGTGAGAAATTCTACATGGTATCAGAGTAAAGGTGATCAACACAAAGAACATTGTACAAATAAGGGAGAAGTTTGAAGGTTGAAGTTCCTGATTATAGAATTCGAATTCTTATCACATCTCAAATTTCACCAATGGCGTTCAACAGTTTGAGGCTCGAGTATGCTCTTGATGGTAACTCAAATTACATAGCCTGGAAGGATTGCATGGAAGCAGTATTAGAGGACAACGGTCTAAAGGACTTCATTGATAAATAAGTCCCCAAGTTGATAGTAGCTAATGCTACCGAATTAGCAGAATGGAAGAAATGTGTGGCTAGAGCGAGGAGAATCCTCATGGAGGGAGTTTGAGACCACATTGTCTCGAGCCTCCATGGGAAGGAGACACCATTTTCAATGTGGGAAACATTGAAATATCTATATCAGAATGTCAATGATTAGAGGAAGCTGGCACTGAAAGACAACCTTTGGAAAATCAAGTGTGAAAAGGGTGACATGATCTCTACATATCTGAACAAGCTCACCACCTGCAAGGATGAGCTTGGAAGTGTAGGGATCATGACAACCGATGATGACATGGTGAGTCTTTCTCTCCTCGGTCTTCTTAAGAGCTTCCATAGCTACCAAGACTCGGTAAATGGAAGAAAGAAACTACCAGATTGGGAGCGACTTTGGTCATATTTGATGTAGGAGGAGATAAGGAGAAGCACCAGAGATGGTTCTTCATCCAAGGAGGATGAAGAAAATTGCACCTTAGCGAGTAAGGAAAAGAAAGTGAAGGAGAAGGATTCTCATTCCAAATCAAGTTCTTCCTATGGTAGGAAGAAGTTTGACAAATCGAAAGTGCGATGCTTTCATTGTCATGAGGTGGGCCATTTTTCTACAAATTATCCACTGAAGAAATCCAAGAAGGGATCCAAGGAAGGATTAGAAGGTGAGGCACTAGCCTCACAATTCAAGTTGGATTTCACCCTCATCGCATGCATGGTTTCATCCATGGTGGGATGTGATTGGTTTCTTGACAGTGGAGTTTCATTCCACATGACTGACGATAATAGTTTGTTTAGTACCTTGGAGGAGAAAGATCTCCAGATACTCATAGAGATGGGTAATGATGAAAAGTATAGTGTCTCAGGAGTAGGCATAGTTGTTTTTCAGAGGGAGCATGGAGTTCACATTACCCAGTTAGAAGACAAAGGCTATGATGTAGTCTTCAGTAAGGGAAAGGTTTTCCTTAGACACATCACCATGAGACGGGTGAAGCAGATCAGATCATGAGTCATGAATCTGTATGCTCTTGAGGTTCAAGATGCATACAAAGCCTTGAGGAGCAAGGAAACTATTCGAGACTTGGTGGTTGAGATGGAGAGTACATTACCTCTCAACATGTAGTGCCAGAAGAAGTCTCAGACAATTGTGGAGGAGCCATAATTGGTGAAGCAACTTCAGGAGGTTGTTGGGCAACCACAAAGGGAGAAGCTGAGAGGAGACGGAGTGGAGGCATCCACTCATATAGAGACCTCCAGTAGGGGGAAATTTTGAGCCAAGTTAGCAGAGGGATCATATACATCCATACCTCCAGGTAGGAGGTGGGGCGATGTGGAGTGACAGTCTCAAGAAGACTGGAATAGGGGCAGGATCATTGAGGTACCCAGCCTCTTTGATTAGACCTTGCTACAGGAGCCCTGACGAGGAGTAGCAGCACTGGCTAAGTGGGTAGAGACAGATGTAGATGGAGTGGCAGAGGAAGCTTCAACATCAGAGGATGTTTCTAGCCCAATAGGGAGGTCAGTTGAGAGATCAGTTACTTACTTCTCAGTAACTGAGTTGCAATGCAATAGTGGGTAGCACGATGCAACATGATGAGAGGAGGTGAAGTGCAAATGCAATGCTAAGAGATAGGACCAGCAGTAACACAGATGCAGTAGCCGGGATCAGTGTGATTGATGTAGTCAGAGATCAAAGTGACAGAGAATAGAGCAGTCAGATACTGAAGTGCACAGAGGTGCAGAGTTTTCAGTCGACAGAGGCAATGATTGCCAGAGACTTTGATGACAGAGGCATCATTCAAATTCAGGTTGGACATTTTTTTGTTTCTAGAGTTGTTGGAGCAACAACACTAGGGAGAAGTGTTGTATGCAGAACATTCCAAAGGTTCAGGATCGGGTTCGAGTTGAATTCCTTTATTGTTGAAGGGAGTGTTGAAAATGGCAACAAGAAATGCTAAAAATAGAAATGATATAAATGGAATTGCTATAAATAGAATTTCAGGTACCAGTGTTGGAGATAGCAACAAGGAATGATAAAATAGAAATGCTAAAAATAGCATTTCTATAAATAGCATTTTGGGATAGATTCCAATTTTAGTTAGTCCCTGAACTAAAATTGAGAATTAAAATTCGAATTTGATCTTAGCAGCTATTTGAAAAATAATTAATTAATTCATCTTGAATTATTTAGTTGTAGAAAATCAAACTTGAAGTCTATGTGAAGACATGCAATAGTTTCCCCTTTGATTGAGGAAGTTATCCCTTGATTAAAGGAGATCAGGATGAGTTGTACTTTGAGTTGTTAATTAGTTAGCTCAGTTAAACTGAGTTTAAGTCTAGTTAGATTAGTTCCAATAGTTTGTGGAACTGATTATGAGTTCAGTTAGTTAATGCATGCATGCATGTAACTGCTGCACTTTAGATAACTGAATATTCTCTCATAAATAACTCATGCATGTCAGTTCAGTCAGAGACCTAGTTGAGATTAGAGGAAAGGACAATGTACTATCAGTTGGAGGAATTTTCCAATATAGGAAACTCATCCGTGTAGAAAGAATTATCTCCTTTAGGATTGCGCAGTTATTTCATAGGTTAGTGAGTAGTGTGTGAGGTAATTACACACAGGTGGAAACATTGGACCCTAAGAGAAACTACGCAAGGAAATAGGAGGCTTGAAGGGTAGAGGAGAAGGTTTGTGAGAAGCCTTTGACTGTCTATGAGCTGCAGAGGGATTGTACTGAGAGCTGGATAGCTTGTGAGCTAAAGCTTTGTGTAATCCAGACATATTTCCACTTGTATGATAATACAGAGATCAGGGTTTTTAGCTAAGGCATTCCCCAGAGTATTCTTCTGTGTTTCATGTGTATGATTTCTTCTTCTCTATTATATGTGTTCTGATTGATCTAGCTCAAATTGATTAAGCTTCTACAAAGTTTGATTGTGGAAGTAGATCTAGTATTTTGCTTTAGTATATTGCATTATCAGGTGATCTACAATGAGAAATTCTACAGCCCAATCTATTCCTAATAGTGCGGGATAGGGATTGTTGTCATCAACAATCTCTATCACTTTGAAATCTACAAGCACACTCGCACCTTTGATATCTACCATTATTCCCTGCAATCTTCCCATAGGTAGGATCTTTTGTTGGTTTTCCATCTGCAATTCAATAGGAGACCATTGCAGCACAGGCTTGCCCATGCGCTCCCATATATGCTTTGGTAGGACGTTTGTGTCTGATCCTAGATCCAGAATCACTTGATCCATTTCACATTCCCCAATCTGCACGGTTAATCTCATCTCTCTTCCTATTCGCGCTGTGTTCTTCCCAAGCTTCTGGACTACGTACAGTTCCCCTAGTGTGGTTCCAACACATCTAGTGATGAGTTCTTGTAGTCCCTTCACAGCTTTGCTGTCACATAGCAACTTCATGCATCTCTCCAAAAATGTAGTGAGCATTGATGGGTCCATTTTCAGTTCCAATTTGTCTTTACTTCCTGAAGTGGAGGCCTCCGCAAAGCTCTTCTTAACTTCCATGAATGTCTCCTTAGCACGCTCTAAATCAAATTTTGGTTCCTTTGTTGGAACCTTGCGAACCTAGGCACTCTCCTTGGGTTGCTTCCCTTTGTCATCTCCTATCGTAATACCACTTTGGAGCACGATATTTACATTCAGGTCTTCCTCGCGCTTCTCAGACCTCATCATTTGCAGGTTCTGAGTCGGGGGAGGTTGGAGTGCTCCTTTATCGTTCAACCTCGCTATCAACGTGGGACAATCCTCTATCTCATGATCAAACTGGGTACAATATAAACATGATGGTCTCGTTGGATTTGTACAATCACATGCATAATGCCCCAGTCCTCCGCAATTATAGCATATCAGTTTTCTGCGACCTCTTCCTCATCACATTCCACCTCGACCTCGTCTACGCCCCTGAAATCTAGTGTGCGCCATCCCTGCAATTTGATCGAGGGCCCATGTTTCAGTCTAAACTCTGTAGGTATGAGCCTGATCCATCATCAGTTCATAACTTCTATAGGTGCACTCATCGTCACCTACTGACCTATATAAATTATAGAACAACTGCTAGGAACTCTACGTATACTTTTGTAATAGATGGCAGTTATCTATAGCATATTTCCCTCCTATCTAAAAAATTGTGCACCATAAAGCAAGTGCCATGCTCGATCTTGCTTGTGCCTCTGGTCTCAATGGCATTGGTCCTCCACCCGCCATGTAGTTCGTGAAGACTAGAAAATGGTCCTTGTCATGTCCCTGGCCCTTGCACTTTACACACCATACCTCCTAGCGCACTTTTTGGGTGAGATGTCTTGTCTTGTTTCAAACTCTGCATCTCAAGGCAAAAGTTTTTCAACTACGCGTGGATCTATTGAACTCTCAAGTTAGGATCTTGTATCGGGGTCTCGTGCAGTCTCATTGCGATCTCCAAGGCATCGACCTGAGTGTATAGCTTCTACTGTGACAGCGTATTCCTTAGATGCGGTGTTAGTGATGCTACAAACCATGCGCAATGTTGCCCATCCATCAAGGTAATGTTGGCTTCACGAATCATACCCTTCAGTATTTGATCCAGTTCCTAGTGGGTCTCACCTGGAAGCATCGTGACTTCCTTAAATCTGATGATCGACTGTGTCTCTAACTTTGGCCTGCTAAATTCTTTGTGTAGCGCATCTTAGATATCCATGATCCCTTCGTTCAGATTATCATTGGAGTGCTTAATGTACCAAGTCAGTGCGCGATCCTGTAAAGCACTGACCAACATTTCCTTCTTGATATTTTGTCATCTGTGACTCCCTGTGCTTCCCATATAGCCCTTACCACGAACCAAAACTAGTCTGAATCTTCATTCCCTACTATTTTCAACACCGGAAATTTTATCGTGCTTGCCATATAGAATTGCGGTGGTGGCGGAGGTGGTGTGGGCGAAGATGGGGGTGAAGATGGTGAGACTAACGGTGGTGTACGATGAAGTGGTATGCATGGAATTCACCGCTTTATGAACTAATCGCACTTCTTGGTGAGACCTTCATGAGATCTTCCTCACTTTCTCATGGAGGTGAAACCAAGGGGCTAGTTTTTAGTTATGCGATACCTTCGTTTCTATAGATCCTCCCACTTCGTGTATCCCCAAACATCAATTTATTCACATAACCTGCTTTTCACACAGTAGCATTTTAATCCAAGTGTTTAAAGATTTAACGTACATACCTCGTGGTCCTTTGAGGAAGCATTGTTCTACCTCGCTATAGCTGATTGAAGTATCTACCGTGAACTCAGTGATAAACCCTCCTATAATTCGATCGAGCTAGTGATCCACAGTGTGCATGGTCTTATCTTCCGATGCTTCCAGTCTGCAAACCAACTCTGTAGTCCACACAAAGGTTTTTCGAGCCTACACCTTCCTTGATTGTCTGGTAGCTTCACGATCCACTTGTACAACTTAGAGGGGAAGGATGCAAAGAAAATTCCATGGATTTCCGTATATAAGTAGCACTCTAACCACTCTTCCTTTGATAATCGTGGATTCCTATTCTCTTGCATCGTGAACTCATGAATCTTTCTGTCCAACCACTCTTCAATTCCTTTCCTTGTCGGATTCCAGTGATATGACATCAGACATCTCTATGCAGATATCGATCCTGGCATCAGAACCATTTGTTGGCTTATTGAGGCATAACCTAGGTTCATAGTTAATTTAAACAAACAAATCCTATTACTACTGGCCCTTTCAACAATAGTCCACGAAGCACGGACTGAGGTCTCACCTGAAAGTAGTATGGGAGGGTGCTAGAACCAGGTTTCTGCACCCTGGAGATGTTTAATGAGTTCAAGTGATCCGTGGTTTGACCCTACGCACAAGGCGCTACATGTACTTTCCTGTACCTCGTAGACTGATATATTGCCTTCATGCAACCCTACCAAGGGGTTGAACATTGCGCTTTGCATTATTACCCAAGATCTCAATGGTATTCCAACATTAGTTAATTAAATTTGCCTACTTGAGTGCTTTAAGTATACTTAACAATATAAACCATTCATACAGGTGTGCACAGTAAATAAATAGTATATTTTCAAATCATATTAAACATGCATTAACCTAAGAACATATGCACATATTTATGATAAAACTTCTCTTTATTAATTCCTTCCTCGGTTACAGACTCAACTCCACCCTGCGCACTCAACTGTAGGGGTCTGCGCACTTAGCTGCGGACTACTAGACCTCTGCGCACTCAGTTGCAAAGCCTTCTCCTACTCTATGACCCAAAGACACACTTTACACTTGTGACTCAATCGCTTAGACTTCTTATTCTCCTCTATCGTTATCTATCTTTTACACTTAGAGCCTCACTCTGTTTATTCAATCCCATGGTCCATAGACCATGGATAGGTCTATCCAGCCGACATTACATTAAAAAACTAGGGCAGACAACCCTGTGAGTCTATTATACTTTCGCGCCCGCAATTGGCGGAGCTTTACAACAAAATTCGGTAAATACTTGGGCTTTGAACCCCAAAACAAGCCTTGGGGGGATTCCATGCCCAACACCTTCACCCATCATTAAGGAAATGAAGCAAGAAACATAGATGAAGAGGAAGAAACTGATCCTTTAAATTGCAATGATGTTGTGGGAGATGTTAGAGAAGAAATGTTGGAATAGTTTTTATTATTCACAAGAAAAATATTGAAGTATATAACAAAAAATTTATTTTTTTATTGATCAAAATCTTTCACTACATTTTCAAAATAGCATAGCATACAACATCAGTTTCAACTATCCCCACACTCTCATTCCACCAGAATTTTTGAGATTGGGGACTAGAGGATACCAAAAAGGACACTTGACATACAATATTTTTGTAAGGCATTGAAATCGTATCATACTAGGAATAACAAAAAAGGAGACCAGGACTGACATGAGCATATCAAGGAGGGGGGTGGGGGGGAAGTACAGGGGGAGATTCAAAGTAACCAACATGATCATGAATGTGGAAATCAATGTGTTCCATTCAGGCTTCCAAGCTATGAAGGTGATCATTTGTGCGACAGTGATGGTGGGCTCCAGTATTGTAGCAATAATGCTGCAACTCCTGGGACTCCCTTCTTTAATTTTATCAACCCGGTCGTTCGTAGCAAACTTGGAAGCGACGGTGTTGTATGCACAAGTACTAGCTCTTGCCGCAGCTGTCACTTGGTCAGCTGGCACAAGTCCGCTAGGGGCTTAAGCCAAATTCTATGAGCTCTTATAAGAAGCTTTTTAATTGATGGATGGAAGCTAACTCAAAGGAAGCTAATATACTTGCGAAAAGAGATTGAAAAACTGAAGGAAGGCGCAACCCCTAGCAAAACCTAATTCTACAAGCTAGTCCTACTGATGCAAAGATGAGAATGCAAACTACTGAAAGAGATGCCATTACTTCTATGAAGGTAAAATACATGTGGTTAGACTACCTTTTTCGTAAGAAAACATCTTTTTATATTTTTGATTAAGTTGTCAATTTCATCATGCATGTGCTTTAACTGTGCTTTACTGTGCAGGGGTGGATCAAGGAGGAGAAATGCTTGGAAAAGGTTGGGAAGGTTCAGAGAGGGTCTAAGGAGTCCCTAACACCCTTCCAGAGAGTTTCACAAAGTTTTGCTATCAAGAAACCTCATTTGTGAGCTTCTACAGGAAGTCTGCAGGGATTCTACAAGATGTTCAGGAATTTCTACAGGATGTTCAGAAATTTCTATAGGATGTTTAAAAATTGGTTTTTAGAGGATGGGTGAGTGAGGGAAGATGCATGAATGGATAGGGAGGTAGGATAGGGGCCTGGAGTGACCCAGGGACTGCTGGATGGAGAGGTAAGAAGGTGTAGAAGGCTGACTTAGCTCAAAGAAGGCTGAACCAATGATTGCGCAAAAAGGTAGGGTTACATGGGCAAAAGGATAGATGCGAGACGAGGAACCTAGTTAGGAGATGGAACAAATGGCTCTGATGAAGATTAGGTGGATGAAAGAGTGGTAGGGATGCCCTGCACGGTGCACATTCAACTGGATCCACAAAGTCCTGCAAATACTCAAATTTCTAGCTAATCTAATCTAACTGTCAATAAAATAAATGAACAACAGCTTTATTTGAAAGAGGACCATGTAAATCAACTATGCAATGAAACATTTCAGAGATCTAAATGCAAAACCAACTTTTGCAAATGGAAACAGTACACTAAGGATTGCATGGTAAAGCAAACTAGTGTTTTTGTTGGGACATCACGGTTACTTCAATTCCAGCCCCTGATCCAATAAGGATGAGGTGAAACCGAAAGTGTTGTTGACCCTTTTTTTGGAGCTTTTTTCCCTGTTATTATCCTACCAATCTATTTTAAACATTTGAAGCAATTCTATTCATAAATAGTGACCTATTAAATCAACACAACTAAATCTGCCTAACAGAAATACGTTTCAAATGCATAAAAGGAAAACAACGATGCATAAAGGAAAGGTAACAGTACAGAAAGGAAGCCCTAGGCTCTCAGGTTGGGCCCAACCCTGAGAGTTATGGCTCTTATAGAAAACTCAAAGTTGATATAAAATCAGACTGCTTCTCATTATCAAAAAATAGTCATACGTGAGGAGTTATGCCAAAATGGCTACAAGAGAACAAGCTAAAGCTAACAGCATTGTAGTGCAAAATATGCAGTGGTTTCAAAAGTCCCTTACGAAAGCTGAGGCCTTAACATTTATACACCAAGAGGGCCCTAGCTGGCCTCCTAAATCTATGGGACTTGGATGTCCAAACTGTGAGTAGACAGTCCCTTCCAAAATCTGCTTGGCTACCTTCTAGATCCGGTTTTGGTGGCCTTTGGAGCTCGGAGTTGGGGGTGAAGATCCCAAGGAAGGGCTATTTAATGTCATAGACAACCCCCCTACGAATCCTAACCTCAAGCTTGGTTGTCTTCTAGCCCATGATTGCTCGGTTTTGCTCCAACATGTGTCAAAAAACCTGAAATAAGCACGTGTTAGCCACCTAGGAAGAGTGACTACCCTTATTCGTACAAATGACATAAACATACTGAAAAATAATGCA
>APFE031018135.1:107005-135858 GCA_000404065.3 Pinus taeda
ATGCCCTCCATATTCTCCATTTTCTTTAAATTTTCTGAAATATAATTAAAACAAATCCATCTTAATTTTAGATACAAGTTTTTTTGGATTAATCACATTGATAAGATTGGGTGGATGTTTCAAACCAACTAATGTGTGATGTTTTGAAAAAATTAAAGTGGTCCATCTTCAACGTCGGCGCGACCAAATCATATCAATGTGATTAATCTGAAAGACTTATATCTACATTATAGATCACAAAAGTCTTAGATCTAACAATCTTAATTCTTTTATTTTTAATTTAAACAAATCCATTCAGTATAAGGCCTTATGTTTAGATGTTTATATCGTGAAATAGCCCATACCCATACACCCTTTCACTGAAATGACAATTAGTTTGACATTTATTGCAAACTTAATGGTTGTTAACATTCTATCCTTAGTGTTAATGTGTTTTGTACTTATAATATTTTTATAAAATTTATATTTATCTATTTTAGAATGCATTCAAATTGCTGCACAATAAAAGGGTTTTTAACTTTCTAGTTGTTTATTGTGGTCTATATGCTCCAATTTTAAAAATTTGTGAGAGAATTAGTAGTTTATTCAAGAATTTAAGCTCATATGATTAGTAATTCCGTTGATTTTCATTTAAATTCATCTTTTGTTTTCAATTTGTTTATATTCTCATGCTTTATAGCTTTTCTAGGGTTTTTAGGATTTGTGTATGATCAAAAATAAAAAAACCCTCATGGCAGCCTAAACTATCATTGTGTCTAAGTTTAATAGGTCCATGGTTTGTTTGTCGAATTCTTCAACTTGTTATCAGATTTGGTTCATGACCTCAAGTTTTGTTTATAGTTTTGAGTGAGTATACCCTCAAGCATGCAATGCTTGGCCTTTCAAGGTAAGCAACTGGATGATGCTACCCCTCTCTCAGTTTACAACATTGGTAAAGATGCCATTATTTTTATGGTTCTTCATCTATGAGGGGGGCTAGAAGTAAGCCTTCCTCCTCTCAAACTTTTTCTTATAAAGATGTCATCCATGTTTCCCCCCACCCTAAGGAAAATTAGGCTCAGACAACTCTGGGGCCATTTTTGGTCGAAAAAACTGAGGAATTTCCCTCCTCATAAATCTCTCACTTAGATTTGGAGGATCTTCACGAGACGTATTCATAGGCAACCCTAATTTTTCATTTTAATGGGTTTTAGCCTCACATAATTGATCTCTACCAATGGGTCCATCCCATATGGACTAAGAATTGCAAGGTTGTTTTCTACTCAAGAGGCTTCTTCATTGTGTTATTTGAGAAATATGAAGATTATAAAAAAGATTTATCTAAAGGGCCTCTGTTTTGGGGAAATGCTAGATTACTTTTAATGCCTTGGTTTCCATATTTTTACCATTCCATAATTATCATTACCAATATGCTAATATGGGTCAGGCTTCCTAATCTTCGAGCTCACTTGTGGCACTAAACAATCTTTCAAGGCATTGGAGACTCTTTAGGTTGTTATCTTACTACTAATGTCTCTCGTGGGAAGCTTGGTGTATACACCTATGGAAAAAATTGTGTTGAAATCAATATTAGTAAAGGGCTTCCCGATCAAATCAATTTAAAAATCAATGATTTTTACTTGAATCGGGCTCTAAAATTTAAGAATACTAATTTTCATTGCCACTTATTTTGCATCAAACATGTCACTTGCATAACTCTTTACCAATGTTTAATTCACAATAGAAGTAGAACTTCCGCTATTCCAAATATAAAAGTTGGAATCCTTGTAACCCTCCCCTTATGGAGGGTAATGCCTTTATGTCAAAGAAGGACGATGAAGAAGATGATGATGAAATCCATCCCAGGGACAAGGTCCAAGATTCAAGGCCTCAAACATCTCCTGTGATTCCTGGTGTGGACCATGGTCCTTCAAAAAGCACAAATCTATTGAATAATAATGCTTCTCTGGGTATATATAGAGGAGCTCATGAGTCAACTTCTTTAGATTCTAACAAGGAATATCTTTTAGCATGCAATGATAATTTACAGATCACGTTGATCAAACTGCCTTTTGAAGGTTGGGTCAAGTTTTAAAAAAAAAGAAGGAAAGAAAGGTCACCTTGAGGATCAATCCCAATTTGGGTGACTCTCCTCTTTAGTTGTGTCTTATGTCCCTTTACGTTTTCTTTGTTATTCTCTATATCATTCATCTATGCTTTAATACAATTACTATAGGGAAAATTGTGTTAGAAAAAGAATTATTGTGCTAAATGTTTTAATTTTTTCTATTTGATCAATAAAATTTTTAGACTTACAAAAAAAAAATTGAATACAAGCTACAAAACCTATAGTATAAAATATTAAAATGAAGATGAAAATGACAAAGGTCCAAATTCTAAAGGAGAAAATCCCAATTCAACTTTCTTCTCAGATATAACATTCAAAGCACAGAAGGCAGACACTATTTCTTGGGAAGGGATATACAACTTCTTTGAAAATAGTGAATGGAAGGACCTAGAAAGTTCAAAGGAAGACTTGTCTCTAGACTCTTGAAGTAATCAGGAAGGTACAACTGCATAAAATTGCCACGAGGCCAACCATGTTCCCATATTATGACATGGTGAGTTGGATTATCTCACATGCTCATATAAGAACCTATTCAATTGTTGATAATGTAAAACATGTTATTGCTTCCTGGAGACCTAAGGTACTATAGTCTATCTATAAAATCAATCCTCCTGAATTTTTCCTATACAAGGATTATTTGATTGGTTTTCATAACAATGTACTTAAGAAAAAGAACACAGATTATGCTACAGATATTGAAAATTGGCTAGAGGACCTAGAGGGTTTCAAGATGAAATCAATAGAAATCTATCCAACAGGTTTATTGAAGAACCCTCAAATATTTATAATCAAAATGCTTTCAAGATTTTATTGTGAGCCAAACCCTTAACGTTGTAAATTTGAGTAGGTTCTACTAATTTATGGTATGTTGAAAAACTCCTAGAGGTTTACTTGGGTGGATATTCTATCCCAAAACTTGACTGAAGCAATCAAACTTTCTCAATCTACCCCTCCAAGGATCAGACAAGGGGTTTTTCATGCAATCTTATCTTGTAGACATTGTCATTGCATATGTACCTTTTCCATCAATGGAATGGAGTTATTCTCCAAGTCACGACCAACCTATTCAATAGTTGTATTCAATTTTATGGGAGATTAAGTACAAAAATCATTTTTATGATATTTGCAACAATATTACTCTTTATTTTCATGAAGTTTTATTTGGAAAATATCCACCAAGACTTACTAAAGAAGTTTAGTCTGCATTACAATAAGTTGGAGACTGGTGTGTTGAGGATAAATTTTCTTATATTAAAGTTTATGGTTTTAAAGTAGGTCCACATGTTCTTCTTGATATATTCTGGATGGACTTACTCTAAGAGAAATAGAAAATCAAACAACGGTTAATGGAATTATCAAATTTTTACACAAAAAATCAAAGAAGATATGACCTTCTTTTTCGATTAAGGTTGGCTAGATTATTTTAAAAGACACAGGACATGTTGCGGCGGAGGAAAAAAGTTTACAAGAAATATGGTTGCATTCTCTCCCCCACTACAACTATGACCCTAAAAATATTATTCTTAATCATTTAAAGTTGGTAAGTATTCAAAAAGTTGTGTTCACTAGAAACGACCTTTTGACTATGTTTTTATAGATTCTAACACTTTTGATCAAGCTATATCGATGTAGAAATTTCTACAAATCAGCTAGCTCTGGTACCATGTAGAAATTCTGCAAATTCTCTACAAATCTCCCTCTGAGATCTCTGTAGAAAATATGACTGTAGATTAACCTGATAATGCAATATACCAAAGAAAAATACTATAATCTACTTCTACTGTCAATTTGCTTTGCGGAAGCCTAAAAGTGAGCAAGATCAAGATGAACACATATAACCAGAAGAAGAAGAATCAATGCACATGAAACACGGAAAATACTCAGGGGAAAGCCTCAGCTAAAAACCCCACTATCTATATTATCATACAAAGTGGAAATACATAGGAATTATACAAAGCCTTAGCTCTCACAGCTAGCTAGCTCTCAGTAAAATCATCCTGGATGCTCACAGGCAAACTTGGCTTCTCACAAGCCTTCCTCTCTACCCTCCAAGCTCATGTTTCCTTCCGCTGTTCCTATGGGATGATCTCCTTCACCTAGTGGAACATTGCTCTCACACATTGCTCTAACACATTGTCAGAACTGCGCAATCCTCAAGGAACCTTTTCTTGACTGCATGGATGAGTTTCCTTTATAGGAAAACACATGCAACTGATAGTACAATGTCCTTGACATTTAGCTCAACTGGGTCTTTTTCAGAATAGACATGCATGAGTTTCTGATGAGAGAATCTTCAATTAACTCAAGTACACTAGTTGAGTGCATGCATGCATCAACTGACTGTTATCTCACCATTAGTTCCTCAAAAAGTTTGGAACTAATTTAATTGGACTTAACTCTGTAAACTGAGTTAACTAATTACAACTCAAATATAACTCAATCTTATCTCCTTAATTAAGGGATAATATCCTTAATTTAAGGGATAACTCTTGCATGACTACAGAAAAACTTCTAATTTGAATTTATCCAACTAATTAATCCATAATGAATTAATTAATTATTTTCAAGCAGCTGGTGAGACTAAATTTGATTTTAATTCACAATTTTAATTCAAGGACAAATTAATATTGGAATTTCTGGATTCTATTTTTATCATTTCTTGTTGCTATTTTCAACACTCCCTTTCAACAAGAAAGGAATTCAACTCGATCTCGATCGTGAACCTTTGGAATGTTCTGCATGCAACACTTCTCTCTAGTGTTCTTGCTCCAGCAATCTCCAGAAACAAAAAAAACATCCAACCTGAATCAGAATGATGCCTCTGTCATCAAAGTCTCTGACTACTATTGCCTCTATCGACTGAAAAATCTGCGCTTCTGCTGGCTCAGCCTTTCTGCACTGTTGTCAATCCTTCTCTGCACTCTTCATGATCTGACTACTCTAGCCTCTGTCACTTTGATCTCTGACTGCATCAATCCCACTGATTCCTCCTACTACTATGTACTTTGGGCTCTTGTAGCAAGGTACGGTCCATGAGATAAAACCTCTCAATGGACCCTACCCAATTTCAACCTTCTTGGGACTATCACTTCACATCGCCCCACCTCACACTTGGAGGTATGGCTGCATGTGATCCCTCTACCCACTTCTCCAATTGTGGCTCCTCACAATTGTTTGAGACTTCTTCTGGGGACTGCATGTTGAGAGGTAATTTACTCTCCTCTCAACCAACCAAGTCTTCTAACATTTTTCCTTGCTCCTCAAGGCTTTGCATGCATCTTGAACCTCAAGAGCATATAGGTTCTTGACTCGTGAACCGATCTGTTTCACCTGTCTTGTGGTGATGTGTCTAAGGAAAACCTTTCCCTTACAGAAGACAACATCATAGCCTTTGTCCTCCAACATCATGACCAATACCAAGTTCTTCTTCAGTCCAGGCACATACTTCACATGTGTCAAGGTGATAGGAGCTCCATGCTCCCTCTAAAAAGCAACCATGCCCACTCCTGAAACACCAAACCTTTCATCGTCACCAATCTCTATGCGCATCTTCAGGTCTTTCTCCTCCAAGGTACTGAATAAACTTTTATCGTAGGTCATGTAGAATGAGGCTCCACTGTCAAGATACCAGCCACAACCCATCATCGATGACACCATACATGCGATGAGAGTAAAGTCCATTTCAAATTGAGAGGCTAATGCCTCACCTTTCGATCCTTCCGAGGATCCCTTCTTGGACTTCTTCGATGGGAAATTAGTTGCATAATGTCCCATCTCAATTGAAGTATGATATGAATTCAATTTTCACCTGCAACCCCGAACTTCAAACTTCAAATTCTCTTCTCATTATATTGTTCATAGCTCCGATAAACTAGGCTTTGATACCATGAAGAAATTTCTACAAATCAGCTACCTCTGATACCATGTAGAAATTTCTACAAATCAGCTACCTCTGATACCATGTAGAAATTCTGGAAATTCTCTACAAATCTCCCTCTGAGATCTCTGTAGAAAATCTGACTATAGATTAACCTGATAATGCAATATACCAAAGAAAAATACTATAATATACTTCTACTATCAATTTTCTTTGCGGAAGCTTAAAATTGAGCAAGATTGAGCTGAACACATATAACCAAAAGAAGAAGAATCAATGCACATGAAACAAAGAAAATACTCAGGGGAAAGCCTCAGCTAAAAAACCCACTATCTGTATAATCATACAAGGTGGAAATACATAGGAATTATACAAAGCCTTAGCTCTCACAGCAAGCCATCTCTCAGTACAATCCTCCTGGATGTTCACAAGCAAACTTGGCTTCTCACAAGCCTTCCTCTTTGCCCTCCAAGCTCCTATTTCCTTGCGTTGTTCCTCTGGGATGATCTCCTTCACCCAGTGGAACATTACTCTCATGCACTGCTCTAACATACTGTTAGAACTGCGCAATCCTCAAGGAACCTTTTCTTGACTGCATGGATGAGTTTCCTTTATAGGAAAACACATGCAACTGATAGTACACTGTCCTTGACATTTAGCTCAACTGGGTCTTTCTCAAAATAGACATGCATGAGTTTCTAATGAGAGAATCTTCAGTTAACTGGAGTACACTGGTTGAGTGCATGCATGCATCAATTGACCGTTATCTCACCATTAGTTCCTCAAACAGTTTGGAACTAATTTAACTGGACTTAACTCAGTAAACTGAGTTAACTAGTTACAACTCAAATATAACTCAATCTTATCTCCTTAATTAAGGGATAACTCTTGCATGACTGTAGAAAGACTTCTAAATTGAATTTCTCCAACTAATTAATCCATAATGAATTAATCAATTATTTTCAAGCAGCTGGTGAGACTAAAGTCGATTTTAATTCACAATTTTAATTCAAGGACAAATTAAAATTGGAATTTCTGGATTCTATTTTATCATTTCTTGTTGTTATTTTCAACAATTGAAGGCTTATTTATGAGTAAGAAGGAGAAAAAAAAATTGTAGTATTTTAGCCAAGATACATATAAATTTTATCTCAAGTAGAGAAGTGGAGTTTCATGCTTGCCTCTTCTAAGGCTACGATTGTTGGAAGGAATAAGCTTGTCCTTCACAAATATCATCACATAAATTGATTTTCATTCTACATTTGAGTAGAGTGTGTAAGAAATAAATGTATCAGGATTGCTTTGACAAAAAAATTTGATAGGGAAAAATCATACTCAAATAGGCCAAGAAGGAACAGAAAAAGATTCAGGTCAAGTGGAAATGTCGGAACAACCACAAGATATAGACCAATTAATGGCTCGAAAACAAATGTCAAACATTATTCTTCAAGAAAGAGTAGTAATATAAATTGAATCACTTGAGTAGGTAAAATAGTCTGATGATAAAATGGATGTTGATCCTTCTAAGATAGATTAAGTTAAAGAATCAATTCAAGTAGAAGAAATTCTTTAGAAAACTATTTAGAAAATTTATTACGAAATTGTTCAAGAAACTGCTAAGGAAATTGAGAAAAGTCTAGAACTTTTAGTTCAGGCAACTGAAACCATTTCTCCTCAAACCATTATCAATCCTAAAACATCACAAAATTCACAAGATATTCTAAAGGATCCAATTCAAGAGATCTTGCATAACCATGTTTCATCTATTCATGTAACAAATGAAGGTTCTCTAGGAGTATTTGTTACTCCTATTTCAACTAATATTTCATTCTTTTCTTCTAATTTCAAACCAGTTTCTAAACTATGGACCTTACACCATCACCAATACTATGGGTGAAAACGTTTTTGAGCTAAATACCGCCCCCTTCATTGTCTTGCACCTAGTGTTCAATGCATATTACCTTTGGCCATACTTTCCATAATTGTTGGACACATTGAAATCTCAAAGCAACTGACACTAACAAAGTTCAACCTAGATTGCATTAAAAATGCCACAATTGATCAAATTGTGGTCATATATTAAGAATACTCTCCAAATAAAGCATCCAGTTATATCGAGTTGTCAAAGCAAGCCAATTCCCACACCAAGGTAAGTGGCTCACTAGCGGCCAAGTTTAACAACAGTGTCTCAATCTCATTAAAGCACTCAACACAATGGAGATCATTGCTTCCTAAGGGGGAGCACTAATCCAGGTGGATATTGATGGTCACCCACTTATTCCATTGACTCATAACACAATTTTTCTATTTTTGCAATTTTTTGTTATTTGAAATTTTTAGGCCTTAACTTTGGAGCCATTTTGAGGCCCTAAACGACATTTTTGGGAAAATAGGCCAATTTTAATCCTTGACTAATTTTAGTAGTCAGAAAATGTACTTCTCAATTAGACCTTTCCAATGTGCTATCCCGTGCACCAAATGAAGATCATATGTCAAAGTTATGACCCTAGTAAGTTGGCATTCCAACTTACCCCATTAGAGCCCAAAAGCCTTTTGTGATTTATCTCCTAGGGTTAGGTCTTTGGATTTTTAGGGTTTATCATTGTTTCTTTATGATAAAAATGTCTCCAAGCCTCATTGTAACTCATTTTCGTGAAGGTGTGTAGTCATCACATCTCTTCTCAGAGATAAGCTACCACCATTTAAGCTAGTTTGTTTTCATTATGCATGTATATAGTTTTAACACTTTTCATTTATTAATAGAAGTCAAGTTTCACTATATCTTTGTGTTTTGGTTATAAATCTATATATCATTTCATTCCCTTCATAAATTCAGATCATTTATTCCCTTTCTACTCTGACTCTCCCCACCATTCTATGTTGATTTATGTTATTCCTCTTTCCCCTATGTTTCTTTTCCCGAGATAGGTTGTTCGAAGTCATTTGACCTCATGGCTAGGTGTTGCCTTTCAACCTTGCATCGCAGAGGGAGGAGAAGATGATTGGGTCCCTCCTTGGCCTCCACCTCCCCTACTCTTATCACTTGTCAAACTTGCGCTGAATCAGTTACCCATACCGCCATGCCTAGGTACAAAAACATCATTCCTAAAGTGGTTCAAAGAGTTATCTCTAAAGTGGAAGACCAGGTGCAATAGGATAAAAGGTTTATTCCTGACAGACATGTTGACAAAGAAACTAGGGATTGGATTCTTTATGTAGGTATCTCTACCAGGGCACATTCCTCATCAAACATATAAGCGATCAATTTGTACTGGCATATCAAAACTTTCATGGGTAGAGTACTTATTGACAAATTTGACACCCAACAAAAGTTGCTAATATGCATGGTTGAAATTGTGGACAAAGTTGAGAGACTTAATTGAAAAGTCACAAGGCTTGCAAGGACATTGATAAACTATGATATTTATTCCTTTGACAATTATAGTGAATCACAGACACATCTCCAGGGGGACTCTCCTCCTAAAGTATGACAAATCTAGTCAGTTCTCTGATGAAAACCATATCTATTGAAGCAATCAAGCTTATTGTTATAAGTTTATGTTTTTAGTTAGTTGGTAGTTTTAATTTCACTCTAACAAATAGTATGGTCATCCACAACACTTTTAAAAGAAAAATTTTGAACTTATATTACTAGCCCAGTTTCCCAAATAACAGACTAATAAATAGACTAATAAATAGCTGTATAGTTTTAATTTCACTCTAACAAATAGTATGGTCATCCACAACACTTTTATTAAACTTATATTACTAGTCTAGTTTCCCAAATAATAGACTAATAAATAGCTCTGTATATGTTTAACTACACATATTAATCCTTAAAAACAAAAAATCATTAAAAAATTAAGCTTCATTTTAATTAATCATTTAAAAAAAGTTATTTTTCATTTTATATATAGTTTCTCCATAATAAAAGGTTAATCTTGCCGTTGCTATTATTCGAAATGATAGAATAGTGTATTTTTAATCAGTTTTCTTTGACTCTAATCATGACACTAAGCTAAGGGTTACTAATGTTAACGCTGATTGAGTTAGTATATGATGGACTGCTTGCTGGTTCTAATGACAATCTTCCTAGTTTGTTTGAAATATCTTCTATGTCTTCGTCTCGGTCTCTTGTCAATTCTCTGAGGTCATCAGTCATTAAATCAACAAGCAGTCCATCATTAGTGGTATCAGAGCCAGCAACTGGCGTTGAATTAAATCTCAGGAGCAATAGAAGGATGGCTTTCAGGGTTGGAAGAGGACGAGGACGTGGACGTGGTGGAAGAGGACGTCCTGCTGAGAATGTCGAATTGAGGGAAGATATAGAAGAGTTGCGAGCTAGATTGGATGCGTTAACCTCTGGTAGGAACATAGATGATGGAGATGTGAGTGAACCCGAAGTTGAAGCTACTGAGGAGGAAGCTGTAGAGATTACTCCTGAGATTACGCTCTTTCAGTCAGTGTTGAAATCCACAGCCAGGCCTTGGAATCAATTAGTGTCGATCTACCAAGGAGGACTGAATCCAGAAGAATTAATCGACTGGATTAATAGCATGGAAAAATTCTTCGATTATGAAGAAACAGAAGATGAGAAGAAGGTAAAGTTTGCTGTCACCAAACTAAAAGGCCATGCAGCGCTCTGGTGGGATGGTGTGCAGGCGGAAAGGAGGAGACTGGGCAAGCAGCCAATCAAAAATTGGAGCAGGATGGTAGCAAAGCTGAAAGGTAAATTTTTGCCCAGTAACTATCAACAGACATTGTTTAGGCAAATGCAAAATCTCAGGCAGAGAGCTTTGACGGTAAAAGAGTATACAAAAGAGTTCTATAAGGTGAGTATAAGAGCTGGAGAAGCCCAAGACACAGATGAAAAAGTGGCTAGATATATGAATGGCCTCAGAATGGACATTTAGGATGAAATAAGTTTACTGTCTCCAAAACCAGTAGAGGAAGCCTATCAGATAGCACTGAAGGCTGAAGAAAAACTCATGAGGAAGCAGTCTGCCAGGGGGAGAGGGACTTTCAGAGGGAAAGGAAGTCAAGGTGGTAGAGGAAGGTCTACAACACCTAAAGATGGAGCTAGTAGTAGCTCAACCCCGCATGCACCCAGAGGAGGTGATGCAAGAGGCAGAGGGAGTTTTTCCAGAGGAAGAGGAGACAGAGGAAGAGGCAGAGAAATAAGATGTTACAGATGTAACAAACCGGGACACAGAGCTTTTGAGTGCCTAGAGAATGCAGAAGTAAGGCAGAGAAATGCAGTTGTAGCTCCAGCTGAGGGAGAGGCACCAGTGACAGCAGTACCAGAAGAAGAAAACACACCAGAGAGAGGAGAATCTCTAGTACTTAACAAAGTTTTGATTAAACCAGCAAAGGAGGTGACTGAACCGCCACAAAGGAAAACTTTATTAAGGACAGTATGCAAAGTTCAAGGGAAATGTTGCCAGATGATCATTGATAGTGGCAACACTGATAACTTGGTTTCTACAGAAGTAGTAGAGAAATTGAAGCTGAAAACAAGGAGGCACCCAACACCGTATAAGGTGTCATGGTTACAAAAGGGACATCAACTACTGGTAAGTGAACAGTGTGAATTGGAATTTCAAGTGGGCAAGTACAAAGATAAAGTTGTTTGTGATGTGATGCCTATGGACGTGTGTCACATATTGCTGGGAAGGCCTTGGAAATATGACAGAGGAGCCATGCATGATGGGAAAAGAAACACCTACAAGTTTGAGAAAGATGGTGTTAATCATACATTACTGCTTCTACCAGAAGAAGGTGGACCGGGACAGAAGACAGATCCAAAAACTCTGTTACTTGGAGGAAAGAAGTATTTGAAGCAGATGGAAGAAAATGAGGTAAATTATGCTGTAATTTGCAAGCCCAAGGTAATCATGACTTCCACCAAAGTTTCTGATTTACCCATTGAAATTCAAGAAATGTTGGAGAATTATTATGATATTATTATTGATGATTTGCCTAATGAGTTACCACCCATCCGAAGAATTAGTCATCATATAGATTTAATTCCTGGAGCAAGCTTGCCTAACAAAGAAGCATATAGAATGACTCCTGCAGAAAATGAAGAAATTAAGAAACAAGTGCAAGAATTGCTTGACAAGGGGTTAATCAAAGAAAGCTTGAGTCCTTGTGTGGTGCCAACAGTGCTGAGCCCAAAGAAAGATGGAGGCTGGAGAATGTGTACAGATTCAAGAGCCATTAATAAAATCACAATCAGGTACATATTTCCGCTACCCAGAATTGAAGACTTAATGGATTGCTTGTCTGGTGCAAAATACTTTTCCAAATTAGATCTTAAAAGCGGGTATCATCAAATAAGGATAAGAGAAGGAGATGAGTGGAAAACCGCTTTTAAGACCAATGAAGGATTATATGAATGGAGAGTGATGCCTTTTGGGTTGTCCAATGCACCAAGTACATTCATGAGACTTATGAATGAAGTTCTTAAAGAATTCATTAGTAAATTTGTAATAGTATATCTGGACGATATATTAGTCTATAGCAGGTCTAAGGAGGAGCACTTGAGGCATTTAAATTATGTCCTGCAGAAGCTACAGCAAGAAAAATTATTGTTGAACCTGAAGAAATGTTTATTCATGAAAGAGGAGTTGGTGTACTTGGGATTTGTGATTTCAGCTTAAGGATTAAAGATGGATCCATAAAAGATCAAAGCAATTGTGGAGTGGCCTTCACCCAAAAGTGCTTTTGAGGTAAGGAGTTTTCATGGTCTTGCTAGTTTTTATAGAAAATTCATTAAGAATTTTAGTAAGATTAATGCACCTATTATTGAGACCATAAAGAAGATAAACAACCATTTAAGTGGACTGTTGAAGCAGAGAGAAATTTTCAGCTGTTAAAGAAGAAAATAACTAAAAAGCCTGTTTTGGTTCTTCCTGATTTTAACAAAACCTTTCAAGTTAAGTGTGATGCCAGCGCAGAAGCAATTGGAGGAGTTTTGAGCCAAGAAGATAGGTCGATAGCTTATTTCAGTGAAAAGCTAAATGATGCAAAAAGGAAATATTCTTCTTATGATAAGGAGTTTTATGCAGTTGTGCAGGCATTAAAGAAGTGGCGGCATTATTTGATGTCAAAAGAATTTATTCTCTATTCAGATAACCATGCATTGCAGTTTATCATGCAGCAGCCAAAGCCAGAGACATGCTAAATGGGTAGAATATCTTCAAAGCTTTCATTTTGTGTTGAAGCATATAACTGGACAGTCAAACAAAGTTGCAGATGCCTTAAGTAGAAGGAATGTTTTGTTGCAGGAAAGTCAAATCCAAGTGGTGGGGTTTGATTTTCTTAAGGAGTTATATGAAAATGATTCAGATTTTAAAGAGGCATTTGAAGCTTGTAGGAATCCGGCTTTGGCAGATAGGAGCAAGTGGTTGGATTATTTTCTACAGGATGGTTTGTTGTTCAAGAAAAATCAGCTGTGCATACCAGTCTGTTCGATGAGGGAAAATTTAATTAAAGAAAAGCATAGTGGAGGACTTGCAGGACATTTTGGTACAGAGAAGACTTTGGAGCAACTCAACAAGTTTTATTTCTGGCCAAGAATGAAATCTGAGGTAGAGAAGTATGTAAGAAATTGTAAGTTCTGCCAGTATGCAAAAGGAAGAAGCCAGAATACCGGATTATATGTTCCATTGCCCATTCCAGATAGGCCTTTGGATATGATAAGCATGGATTTTGTGTTGGGATTGCCAAAAACTCAAAGAGGGTATGATTCAATCTTTGTTGTAGTAGATAGATTTTCAAAAATGGCACACTTTATTCCATGTTATAAAACTAGTGATGCTTCTCACATTGCTAACTTGTTTTTTAAAGAAATTGTAAGATTGCATGGATTTCCCAAAAGCATTGTTTTAGACAGGGATTCAAAGTTCGTGGGACATTTCTGGAGAACATTATGGAAGAAATTGGGAACTAAGTTAAGTTTCAGCTCAGCCTATCATCCTTAGACTGAAGTTGTGAACAGAAGTTTAGGCAATCTTTTGAGGAGCCTTACTGCAGAGCATCCAAAGCAATGGGATCAAGTATTGCCACAAGTTGAGTATGCATATAATGATTCACCAAACAGGAGCACAAGACAAAGTCCATTCCATATTGTTTATGGAATGCATCCTAGAGGAATATTTGAACTAAGAAATTTGGGAAAAGAAGAAATGAGGAGTGCAGAAGGTGAAGACTTTGCTTCTAGAATGCAATCAATACATGAATAGGTGAAACAACAGCTACAAGATAGCAACATCAAGTACAAAACCAGAGCAGACATGAAGAGAAGAGAAATGAATTCTGAAGTTGGAGACTTGGTTTTAGCGCATCTCAGAAAGGAAAGATTTCCAAAAGGTGAATATAATAAGTTAAAATCTAAGAAAATTGGACCATGCAAGATACTGAGGAAGTTCTCTGCAAATGCTTATGAGATTGAATTGCCACCTGGTGTGGGAATATCACCAATTTTTAATGTTGCAGACTTGTATAAATATGAAGATAAAGCTACAGATGATGCAATACAGGATCAAGAGACTATAGAGATTAACTGGGTAAAACAGTTGCCCACAACAAGGAATTTACAGCCAGAAAGAATTCTAGACAAGAAGGTGCACAAGAAGACAAGGAGACGGGAATACTTCAGTAATCTGGTCAAATGGAAAGGACAGCCAATCACTGAAGCTACTTGGGTTACAGAAGATGTTCTACAGAAACTGGGCAAATCTGTAGACCAGCTCATGGACAGGAGCCCATGAAGAATTTTGTCCTCAGGAGTCTGATGCAAGAGCATCTGATTCGGATGAAAAATCTTCTGATTTATTCCACAAAATCAAAAAAAAAATCTACAGGCAAGGAGTGGGATCCTTTGCCTGTTGTTTCCATGTCGTTTTAGTTAAATTTAGGAAATAGATAAGGAATAAAACATGCCATCTTTTCTAGATAGACTTAGAATAAGGCATGCTAGATTAGTTGTTATAAAAAAACAAAGAAAAGCCCAATTTACTATGTATTGCTACTTTTTCTATATGTGACTGCTTTTGTAATAAGGCAGCTATGGATGAAAAAGGAAAAAGATGTTAACTTAGCCGCCAAGGAAGAAAGATTTCCTCTCATGTAGAACTCCAGAATTAGAAATCTATTGTGTGCATGAACGGTAGGGGGAATGAATTCAATTAGCGCTCTTCAATGTAAAAGAAAAAAGAAGACAGTGCCTGGATTTGGGGGAGGAGGGCGCATTTCTGTGTAGGGAATATGGCTATGTAAGGAATGTTTTGTTATATTTTTATATGCGGCCATATGTAAAGACTGTTTTTGGTATTGCTAATAAAAAAAAAGGATGGGATGTGCGCATTAAGCTGCTGTCAATTGTATTGTATTGTATGTCTTGTATGCTTGTGGATTTATATAATTACTGTGTGTTCTGAATTCCAATTGAAAGACTGGTAGAACTGTGAGGGTTTTATGGACAACGGAACCTTAAGTTTGTATTTGCATCATTAATGCGTGGACAAGAAATGTTGGCGGAGAAAACCGTGTGTATGAATGTGCTGAGAGCGCACTGTGAACACACTATCGGTTGTGTGTTGTTATAATATTATATGTTGAGATTTGTGGCGTGCGTTTAGACCACTGTGCGCACAATTCTTTATACATTGTTTCCATTCTTAAGAACTGTGGCATGGATATTCAACTGCTGTGTGCGGATTATTTATAAATTAGTGACAGCTAATTACAAGTTCTCCATTATTGCTATGCGTAGATTTTGGCATGGATATCCATCATGCCCAACCGCAGTTATAGTATGAGCTTAAGTTAGAATTGCTGGATAGCAGATCCTCTGGTTCTCAGGCATGGTTTTGTATGTAAAGGCATCTAATCCCAATCTGAGTTGAAGGCCATGTAAAATTTACACAGTAAATAAGTTTTTGATTTAATGACTGATGACCTCAGAGAATTGACAAGAGACTGAGACGAAGACATAGAAGATATTTCAAACAAACTAAGAAGACTGTCATTAGAACCAACAAGCAGTCCATCAGTATATGTAGTAAAATTTATTCTGGAAGGGATTTCAACTCAGCCATGAAGGAGTTAAGTTAAGGTGTATAATTATGTATAATTATATTTTGGTTTAAATTTGGCAATAATTTTATAATTATGTTTATATTTATAGATTTAAACTATAGTTAAATTTAAATAATGGAGATGTTTTGAAAAAAAGAATTATAATATTTAAATTATAATAGAATATTAATTTAGGATAGTCAATTATATCTTAAGATTGTGAAATTATGTAATTTAGGGTAAAATTTATAAGTAAGTTTTGAGGTTTTTATTTAAATATTTTTTTTGAAGCATAAATGGATTTCCCATTTTCAACTTGACGATACTGGTATTTTATTAAACAATTAAATTTGAGCCTTTTAGAAAATCTCCTAGAATTTAATTAATTACCGAAAAAATGCTGAAAAAAATTATCTTATATATATAATTGAACTATACCTATATTCTCAAACTTTCAACTTAACAAATTCACTAATTATAAAATAATATATAGATTTAAAAAAAAAAACAAATCTCAAGCTTGAAAACTACAAACTCCAATATAATAGATGACAATGATGGAGGCTACTTGGTATTTAAATAAAATAAATTTATTTTGTATAATATTAATCTAATTATTATATAAATAAATAAAGAAATCATTATAATAAATTGATTTACATAAATTTTTTATTTTATATTAAATATTGATAATTTTAAATTTTTTATATATTTTTAAAATAATATTAATTTAATTTTATGGATTTATTTCAAGTAAGAGTTTGACTTTTTTATTTAAAATAATTATTTTGAATACATAATAGATCAACTCTGAGTTTCTAAATATTTTTGTCAAATTTTGTTAAATAAATACTTAAAAAAAAAACATGATGAAGGAATTTTTTTTTTGAAAAGTCAATAATTAGTTAAAATAATCTAGAGAGGATCCAGATCAAACCTATTATAAAAAGGAGTCTGATCGGACTGCTAAAAGTGGCTGGAATCTAGGCAAAAAAATTTCAAAAAATCTTGTAAAGGCAGTGTTTGAATTATGTTTTTGATGGTGGAAATAGATTCAGCACCATCAAAAACTTTTAAGACACCTAAAATTTTGAAATTTAACAACTATAATTTAGATTTAAAAAATCCTTACCGGATTCTCTAGCTATGACGGGTAAAGTATGCTTATTCATAGTGGCGAGAATGTAAGTTTGGGAACGACAGAGGATGGTATTGCAGTATTTCAAAGTCCGATGTGGTAGTGTAGTAGGGTTTCTAATAAGTTATTTCTGGTTGAAATTTGTCTCCGCTTTTGCAATTTAGTTTCTTTAAAAAAATATAGCTTTGTTATGGTTTCTGGCATGAAGTCTTCCTGAGAGGCTTTGAAAAATTTGGGTTAAGTATTTTTGAGAATGGGTTTAGCTATTAGAATATAGCATGTTATACTGTATTAGAACTTTGAGAGTTCGTTTAAATTGAGGAATCTGTTACTATGTTATACTGTATTGAACTTTGAGAGTTGGTTTAAATTGAGGAATCTGTTACTACGTTATACTGTATTAGAACTTTGAGAGTCGGTTTAAATTGAGGAATCTGTTACAAGTTTAATTTGGTATATTTTAACCGCTAACGGTTGTGTGGATTGCTTTTGTTTCTATCAAAAAAGATGGTATACATTTATTTATTGGTCTAATAAAAAAGATTGTATACATTTATTTATTGGTTTAATTTGATTGTTATTTTAAAATTATATACCATAATGTGAGGAAATATGAAGTAATAGCATGATCAAGAAGTGGTAGAGTCATTTATGACTAGATGACACATTGTTAGTAATCGAAAAATCATGTTACTTGCAATGATTTATTTATTGGTTTTTGAGATATAATTTCATTTTTATTAGGTATTTTTAGATGTCTGACAAACAACTTATTTTTTTTAACTTTTAAAAAAAATTCTCAACTAAATAAAAACATGTTAAAAATATCAATATGTAATGCATGATTGTGCCGAGAGGTGCTACAGTTAGATCTCACATAAAAACGTAACGGTAAACGTACATATAAATGTAAACAACTTAGTATGGGATAGATCTCAAATAAAACGTAAATTTAAATGTAAATGTAATTTTTAACATTTAACATTTATAATTTAATGTCCGCGCTATTTAAAAATCAATCTAATTATAGGTATGTATAAAACAATATAAAATTTAAAATATAAAGAGGTTTACGAATGGTCAAAAAGATGTATGGTAAATAAATAAAAATATAAAATGTAAATAAATAAAACCTCCTTTTATATTTATTCCATAAACCTCACCTCTTTATATTTAAGGAAACTCAAAAAAGTATATTTATGGTAAATAAATAAAAATATAAAATGTAAATAAATAAAACCTCCTTTTATATTTATTCCATAAACCTCTTTATATTTAAGAAAACTCAAAAAATATATTTTATTTAGGTGAAGCTTATGAACTAGATACCATGGGATAAATTATTATTAATAGCATGTGCCAAATACCATATTTATAAAAGTGGTATGGTAAATAAATAAATATAAAATAGGTATGATAAATAAATAAAAATATATCAAATAGGTTTAGAAATCAACATATAATTATATACCAAGCCTATGGGCCAAATACCATGGTACATAAAAGAGATATGATAAATATAAATATAAATAAACAGAGGTATGGTAAATAAATAAAACCTCTTTTTATATTTACTCCATAAACCTCTTTATACTTAGTAACACTCAAAAAATAGGTTTTATATAGGTCTATGAGTCAAATGCCATGGGGCATAGTATTATTAATACCATACAAAAAAAATTATTAACCCTAATATTAATATGAAAAGATTATTATTATTATATTCATATTAATATATTATAATGTAATATTATTAAATTTAATTGCTTTAGATTAATACAATATTAATATTATATTATAATTATATATTAATATATCATGATATATATTAACTCTAGATATATATGGGAGGGAAGAACAAATACATAGAGTGATAGAGGTGGAGGGATAGGGGGAGTGGCAATGGAGAGATCGAGATAAACTTAAGGATAGGTGAGAGGAGAAATGAAGAGAGAGGGAGAGGGAGATGAGCGAGAGATGTAGATAAGGGTAAGAGAGGGAGAGTGAGACACAAAAATGGAGGGGGAGAGAGAGAAGGAGAGAGGGACGAAGATAGTGAGAGGATTGGAGGGCGGAGAGAGAGAGAGAGAGAGAGAGATGGGAGAAGAGAGAGGAATGTAGGAGAGGAAGGATGAGAGAGAGGAATTAGAGGTAAGAGAGGGAGGGAAGAAGAAAGGCATAGAGAGTGAGAAGTGGAGAAAGAGTGAGTGACAAGGGAGAGATGGAGAGAGAGAGCGAGAGAGAGAGAGAGATGGGGAAGAGAGAGGATTGGAGAGAGAGAGAGAGGATTGGAGGGAAAAGAGATAGAGAGAGAGGAAGAATGAGAGACGAGACTTGAGAGAGAGGAGGAGAGTGATGGGGGAAAAGAGAGGATTTGAGGGCAAAGAGAGAGAGTGATGGGGAAGAGAGACAAAGGTAGGAGGGAAACGGAGAGAGAGGAAGTACGAGAGAGCGGACTTGAGATAGAGGAGGAGAGAGGGAGGGAAGAAGAAATACATAGAGATTGAGAAGTGGAAAGAGAGAGGGAGTGACAAGGGAGAGATGGAGAGAGAGTGTGTATGTTTGGGGGTGAGATAAAGAGACAAAGAAGGAGAGATGGAGAGAATGGGGGAGAGAAGGAGAGAGGAGTGTGGGAAGGATATAGTAACTGAATTGGAGAGAGAGAGAAAGAGAGAGAGAGAGAGAGGGAAAAAGAGATGGAGCCGGAGGGGGAGAGAGGGAGGTAAGAATAAATAAATAGAGAGAGAAAGGTGGAGAGAGAGAGAGGAAGTGATAAGAAAGATGGATAGAGAGGGAGAGAGGATAACAAGAGGGAAGAGAGATAGAAGTGGGGGAGAGGGAGAGAAGGGGAAGAGAGAGAGAGAAGGGGAGGGAGAGGAGGAGGTAGGGATAGATAGATAGATTGGAGAAAGAGAGTGTATGTTTTGGGGTTGCTATAGAGAGACAAAGCGAGATAGAGATATAGATGGAAAGTGAAGTGAGGGAAGAAGAGAGAGATGGAGAGAGAGGGAGGGACATAGAGATTGATAGATATGGAGTGAGAGAGCATGTATGTTTGGGGGGTTGAGATAGAGAGACAAAGATGGAGAGATGGAGGGAGACATATATATATAGATGGAGGGGGAAGAGAGGGAAGAATATTTATTGCACTAGATGCATTGATTTCAGTTTAGATGCATTGGTTTTAGTGTAGATGTTCATTTGTATTGATATTTCATTGTTTGCACTAGATGCATTGATTTCAATGTAGTTGATTTGTAATCCTAGTTGATTGCTTTCACTAAATGCATTGATTTCAGTGTAGATGGTGATTTTTAATCCTATTTGATTGCTTCCACTAGATGCATTGATTTTAATGTAGATGTTGATTTCTAATAATATTTGGTTGTTTGCACTAGATGCATTCATTTCAATGTAGATGATTTCTAATCCTATTTTATTGCTTGCAGTAAATGCATTGATTTTAGTGTAGATGGTGATTTCTAATCCTATTTGATTGCTTGCGCTAGATGCATTGATTTAAGTGTATATGTTGGTTTATAATCCTATTTTCTTACTTGCACTAGATGCATTTATTTCAGTTTTGATGTTGGTTTATGAACCTATTTGCTTACTTGCACTAGATTCGTTGATTTGAGTGTAAATGTGAATTTCTAATCATATTTGATTGCTTGCATTAGATGCATTGATTTCAATGTAAATGTTGTTTTCTAATCTTATTTGATTTCTTGCATTAAATGCATTGATTTCGCTGTAGATGATGTAATTGGATGTATGATCATACATTAATTTTAAAGTGATTGGATTAATATTGTGCATTGATTTCAATGTAAGCATAAAATATTATTGACAATGTATATTGATTTTTGTGTTATAGTAATTCAACCTATTAATATTGGAGAGAAAGAGAGAGAAGGTATGATGTTACTACAATATCTCGAGCTAAATATTTAAATGGTTTATGATTTAACATGTCCTTTTCATATAATCGATATGAAAAGATGAAAAAAGTAACAAGGGTGACAATAAGAATAGTAGAAGAATATGGTTTGAGATTAATCACAATGAAAGGCTATTTGTAATTTACTATATTCTTATTCTTCACATTTTCTATCATTCAACGCTATTACATTGTCAATTTACATTCAAAATTTTATTTCATCATTTTTTTTTAAACTGAAACGGTTATGGATTTTATTTATTTGAAAATATCTTGGGTCTTTGCCGGAGCGACCACTATTACATTGCAGAGTTCTAACTGATGCTGATTATGAGCTACTAGATTTTCAAGGCATTTGTAAAAAGCTTTCATTGTTTACAATTAGCAGTCCTTTCATAAGAGAGCTGTGTTTGTTTGCCATCTGATCAGCTTTGCTATTTGATTTTCTAAGAATATGATAAAATTTGCACGTGTCAAAGTCAAGGAGAACTCTCTTCAATCTGTCTAGAATTTTGTTGAGGTTCGCATTGCTAAACAATTTTCCAAACTTAAGGCTTTTTATTATTATCTTTGAATCTCCAAAACTTGAAGATCTTTGGCACCTTTGTCTCATGCAATATGGCAAGCTTTGAGAAGCCCGAGAATCTCTGCTTGATTGTTGGATTTCTGGCCTAATCTCTAGTTGAAACAGTCTTTTGAAGCCCCATCCGGAGAGTAGATGACCCCCCCAGCACCCGCGGCGCCGGGATTACCATTATATGCTCCGTCGAAGAATATTGTGGATAAATTTTAGGACCGCCACCAAGATTGAAACTTATAGTCTTCATCTCTTATGCGCCATTCCTGATTTGCCTTTAGAGGAGGGAGGAGGAGCTTGTGCGAGCAAGGCTCTAGCGGGCCTAGCCATGTTTTTTCTTCAGGTAGTAACAAAGGGTCATCTTTGCAAAACTGCTCTTGGGCTACTTCCAGGAGAAAGGATTTAGCTTTTGCAGCAACTTGCAATGGAGAGTGCCTTGTGTCGCTGAAAATCAGCTGATTTCGAGCCAGCCAAAGCTACCAACAAACGTATTTAGGGAGAGCTGTCGAAATTTTACTCCAGAATGATTTTGAAGGGATGCGTTGGGAATAGAGTTGGCTCCATGTGGCAAAGAGATCTGCAATAGAGATTTGTGAAGGCAATGTAGTTTGAAATTCATGTAAAATAATTCCCCATACCTCTTTTGCAAAATTGCAATCCAAGAAAAGATGCTGGGTTGTTTCAAAATTGTTGCTGCATAACACACATCTATGTAGCCCTGCTATATTCCTTTTTTCTAGATTGTCACCAGTTAGGAGTTTATTATGGGCCAGGGTCCAGAAGAAGAAATTCACTTTTGGTAAGGCTAGGGGGTCGCAGACATTCTTCCAAAAGGCCGGTGTTTGTCTGCTGTTTCTTGAGGCCTGCAATGCTCTATATCCTGCAGCTGTGGTGTAGACTCTGGACTAACCCCAACCCCAGCTATCTTTCATGGATCTGTTGACAGGGGCTGCTTCCTCCAGCAAATCTTCTAGCAGGGATTGTTGAAGGGAAAACTGGGATGGGACTCCATGAAAATCCCATCTTGCCCAATCTCGACGCTGATCCCAAATTGAAAGGTCGTATATGGTGTTGACTCCTGCTTGCTTCAGCTAGTCCCTGAGATCAGCTATGTCCTCATTGTTATTCAGAGGTTCTTTCCCCATAATCCTATCGAGCCACAAGTGGGTGCGTTTGTCGTTGCCAGGGATCCTGTAAACCTAATTATTGAAGAATTTGTTGCTTCTGCAGCATAATTTCCACACCTGCGTGCTGTTAACAGTGTTTGCATTCTAGAGGTTGCTGAGGGATTTGTTGGGACCGTACTTAGTACGCAACAAGACACTAACCGGGTGAGAGGGCTCATGGATCAACTTCCACAAGATCTTTCCTCCCAGCGCCAGATTGACGAGAGCTGGGTCTCTACTTTGCAGTCCTCCTTCTGCCTTAGTTTTTTTCACCACGTCCCAGTTCACCAGATGTATTTTTTTTTCGTTACCCTTGCATCCATACCACAAGAAATCTCTGAGCAGTTTGGAGATTTGCTCCGACACATTTCTTGGTGCAAGGAGAAACGCTGCCTGGAAGATTGGTAGCGCCGACAGCATGGCTTTTATTAAAATTACTTTGCCTCCCTTCGTTAGCCAGTAGCCTCCCCATGCTGCAATTTTTGTTTTAATTTTCGAGATTATTTCGCTCCAAAGCGATCTTTTATTGGCTCCTGATATAATGGGAAGGCCCAAGTACTTGAATCTATCCCATATTGCTTGACCTTTGAATCCGAGAAGATTGGTTATGCCGGTGAGTTCCCTCTAATCTGTATTCCAGCTGAAAACTTCGCTTTTGCTCTCATTGATTAATGCCCCGAAGACTCTGCAATAACCTCTGAGTACTGTGTCAATGGCTTTGGCAATTCTGATGGAGGCTCCGCCAAGGAGAAGGGAGTCGTCAGCAAATAAAGCGTGGTTCAGTGCTTCAGATCCATGGGAGGGTTTGAGACCCGGAATGTTGCCGTTTAGTCTTTCAGCAATGAGTTTACGATTGAGGGAATCTTCCATTATGATGTACAGGAATGGGGAGAGAGGGTATCCCTGCCTGATGCCTCTCTGGGCTTGAAAGAAATTTGTGGGGCGTTCGTTGACTAACGAGGCAATCCATGGATTGTCGATGCAAGCTTTAATAAGATTAACGAATTGGGTCAAAAAGCCAAAGGAGAGGAGGACATTGTTGAGGAAAGAGCGATCCACTCTATCGAAGGCGTTTGCCATGTCTAATTTAATCAACATACCTTTTTCATTCCGCTGCTTGAGTGTATGGTCTCCTGAATTTGGATTACATTATCCAAAATATGCCTACCTTCAACGAAGCCACCTTGAGAGGAGGAGATCAGTATTTTTAACAGGGGCTTGATCCGGTTTGCTAATAGTTTAGCCAAAATTTTATATGAAGCGTTACACAATGCAATGGGCCTGAATCTTGTGAATGTCTCCGGATTGGTGTCTTTGGGGATTAAAGTGAGGTAAGTGGAGTTGGTTCCTCCACCTATCTTGGCTTTTTTCATGAACCAACCTATCATTTTGTAGAGATCAGCTTTGATAAGATGCCAACAAGCTTTGTAGAAGTGGTTTGTAAATCTGTCAGGCCCGGGAGCCTTGTCTGCGTCCATGGACCAGATAACGTTTATGATTTCCTCCTTGGTGATTGGCCTGCAGAGAGTTGCGTTTTCTTCAGGGCTGATGAGAGAAGGGATGTTGGCGATGAAGTCAGCGACTTCCTCATTGTTGCTGTGTGTTCCTTCTCTGTAAAGATTCCTAAAGTGGGTTTCAGCGACAGATTTGACATGGTTAAAGCCTTTGCAAATATTGCCCTTAGTTGTTTTGATTTCTGCTATGTGGTTCCTTGACAGTCTCGCTCTATATTGTTTGTGGAAGAAGGAGGTGTTTCGGTCTCCAGCCTTCAACCACAAACTTCTGGATTTGAGTCTCCAGTATTCTTCCTCCTTTCTGAAAGATTGGTGAGTGGATCTTTGGGCTTTTGTTTCTTTATCCAGCAAATCTGTTGTGATATCTTTGCTTTCCATCTCTATTTGTAGAATCTGTGATGAATGGACTATCTCCTTTCTTTGTTCGGTGGGAGTGGGGGCTGGTCTCTTTATCCAATTCTTTAGAGCCTGTTTTGTTGCTTTCAACTTTTGCTCCCAGACATAGCTTGGGGATCCCATGAAAGTTTTGGCCCATGCTGCCTTCACTGTCTCTATAAAACCTTCCCTTTCAATCCATAGAGGGCTAAACCAAAACGGAATAGGTCCCAGGTCTTCTTCATCTTCTAGGAGGAGCTGAATAGGCTTATGGTCAGAAGCAAGTTTAGGCAGGATTTTAGTGATGATTATATTTTTTTTTCATCATTATGGGGCTTTGTACCATGAATCAGTCTAAATGTGCTGAGATGTGATTTGTTCCCACTCTGTTATTGGACCAAGTGTAAAATCCGCAGACAAGATTGAAGTCCAAGAGATCCCAGCACTGAAAGAGCTCCTCTACCTCGTCTAGCATGGGGTCTCTGCTGCTTGACCCCCCTCTTCTCTTTTGCTTTCATAATGATATTGAGGTCCCCTGCTATGATGATATTGCTGGGGGATGACTGCTCTAAAAAGGTGGAGAGGGAGTTCCAGCATTCTCGCTTTTCATAGTAAGAAACTAGGACATAAAGATTGAAAAGGGAGATAGACAACTTACTTACTTTGTGCATCAATTCCGTAAAGATCCAGTGCTGTGTTTCCAGATGATTTTCCAAGTGAAAAAGGTCTTCGTTCCAGAGAGTTGCCAGTCCTCCAGAAGTTCCCCTTGAGCTGACTACTTTGCCTGATCTTTTATTCCAATTTAAACTACTAATCTCTAGAAGGGCTTGGCCTTCTATTTTGGTCTCTTGGAGCATGAGGATGTCTGAGGGTTCTGCTTTCATAAGATCCTTGACTGCTTCTATTTTGGAGGGATTCCCCAGTCCTCTACAGTTCCAAGAGACGCGATTCATTATTTACTTGAGGGAGTGTTGAGGCCTCCCTTGGAAGGCCTTGGTCTGATATTTCACCCAATAGATATTTCTATTGTAGCTTGACTTCCTTGTGTTTTGAGTCTTTCTGCCTCCTCCTCCCTCTTTTCTTTGCGGGATTTCCTTCCTGCTTTTTTCGTTTATCGCTTGTAGGTTTCATCCTCCGAGGAACCAGAGCTTTCTACTGGTTTTTCCTTGCTATTTCAGCATATGAGGGACTTTATTTCATCAATTTTCATCATTAAAGTTATTCACAATATTTATCATCTCAACAAACTGAGGTAACTAAGAAAATTTAAAATTAAAATGACCAGATTAATCTGAGACATATTTAGAATATTTAAAATGATTATATTTAATATTAGATGATTTTACATATTATTGATAAAATCAATCATCTGTTAGTTAGATTTCTTTTGGTCGCACACGACTGAAACTAGCCTAGATCCATCTTAACTACGAATCTATCAAGCATCCAGAGGGATCAAATCTCTTGAGGTGCAAACATTTCCTCAAGTTTTGCACTCAAAAAATAGGTTTGCACCTCAAGAGATTTGATCCCTCTCGACGCTTGATAGATATGGAGTTAAGATGGATCTAGGTTGGTTAACTCATAATTCATTACTTCTTATATTTTGTTTTATAAATCTAAGTTATTGATATATACCATATGACACAATAATGAACTTCCATTTTTTTTATGAAGATAAATTTATTATTATCATAAAAATAATGTAAAAAATTGAAGTTGAATTTTCAAATTTATTAATGTGTGGTGATGTCTTCCGGATCCATCACATTTTACTGTTTTATGTTTCGACGTTTCGAACCATCCTCCGTGGTTCATCATCAGGATTAGATATGTGAAGAAGTCAGAGAATGATGTGTAATAATAAAGGATATGGTAGAGATGGTAGTGTAAAGAGCCGACAGGTTTGATAATGGTGTGGTTTTAATAATTTAAAATAATTTAATTCTATTTATTATTTATTTATACTTAATTTAATTTTAATTTTAATGTTAATTTTTTTTAATGTATCTTAATTTAAATTATTTAATTAGTTATTTAATTTAATTTTAATGTAATTTTAATTTATTTAATGTAAATTAATTATTAAATCTTAATTTATTTAATTTTATTTAAGTTAGTTTAGTTTAGTTTAATTTAATTTAAATTTAATTATTTTAAAAAAATTTCATTTCATTAAATTTTAATTTAATTTAATTTAATTAATTTAATTTTAATGATGATGATAGTGGTTAACATCCGCTGAGACTAAACATTGGTCTATCGGACCTAAAGAAACAAATTATTTATTTTGATTTAAGATTTTATTCCTATGCTCAAAAAGCTTAGAGAGAAGCCTCCCGAGCTCACTATAATTTTGGCATTGTAAAAGGCTAGGAAGGTCAGTATTGTAACAAAGATTGTGAAACTGAGATCTAATGTGGTTGTACCCGGGGCACTCTAAGAGGAAGTGGTTATCATCCTCGATGTTCCTATTCTCACATATATGGCAGATCCTTTCCATCCATGGTGTTTTAGAAATTGGCCAACGACTTGTTTCACTATGGAGCTCATGAGAATTCATTCTAATCTTTGCTAATTTTCTTTTTTAAGCTAGTTAAAATAGAGAGATACTTTTGATCTTCTAAGTTAACTAATGGATTAAATGAGTTTAATTTTACTAAAGTTTTTAAAGATTTTAATTTTAATTTAATTTAATTTTAATTATAATCTAGTTTAATTCATTTAATTAATTTAATTTCAATTTATTAATTTTGATTTAATTCAATTATATTTAATTTGATTTGATTTGATTGATTTAATTTAATTTAATCTAGTTTATTTATTTAATTTAATTTAATTTATTTTAATTTTAATTTAATTTATTTAATTTAATTTTAATTTAATTTTAATACTAGAGTTAGGTTAACTATTGGATTAAATGAGTTTAATTTTACTAAAGTTTTTAAGCAGTGAAAGAGGAGGACCAAGAGGCAATGGGGTCGGGATTGTTTAGGAGATGGTAGAATCCCTTGTTAGCGTTGGATTCCAATTATCACTTATTTTCCAACCGTCATCACGGTTTAGGTTATTGGGGTGTTTCCCTATTTCGATAGCTTCTATAATTTTTTTTTTATGGTGGTACTGCTTAATTTTGGCCACAACATAGGGGTTTTCAATGCAAATGTGATGATTGGTTTTACTAGAGTGCTCAACCAAAGCTGGGGTTTTGGAGCGGTTATGTTAAATGTCTGCACCATGTTCTTGAATCCTAGTTAATATAGAACGACTGGTTTCACCAATGTAGGCCTTGCCGCATGAACAAGGGACCAAATAAACCCCTTTGTGGGGTTTATTAATTTAATTTAATTTTAATACTAGAGTTAAGATAACTAATGGATTAAATGAAATTAAATGAGTTTGATTTTACTAAAGTTTTTAAGGATTTTAATTTTAATTTATTTAAATTAATTAAAACCAGACCATTATCAAACCTGCCGGCTCTTTACACTACCATCCCTACCATATCCTTTATTTATTACACATCATTCTTTGAATTCTTCACATATCTAATCCCAATGATGAACCACGAAAGATGGTTCGAAACGTCGAAACATAAAATAGTAAAATGCGATGGATTTGGAAGACATAACCACACAAAATAGAGATCACAAAAGTCTCAAATCTATCAAATTTATTAATATTATGTTTTTTAACCATTACCACTAAAAGCATGCATTTATCTTGATAAGACAAAAGATAACATGATTCGCATAAAAATAATCAATACATTTGTATCAACAAAATATCATAATTACGAAAACTTTGTCAACTTTATTGAATTGTAAAGCATTCATTTATCTTCATATAACAAAATACAATGTGAATTGGAGAAAAATAGTTAAAATATGTGCATGAACAAAATATCATAATTATGAGAACTTTGTCAAATTTAAATGGTAAAGTACCCATTTATCTCTATAACAGAAAAGACAACCTATCTCTATAGGACAAAAGACAATGTGATTTGGATAAAAATAATTAGCCCAGTTGTATTAACAAAACACATTAATTATAAAAATTGTGTTAGTTTGTTA
>APFE031018141.1:16415-39063 GCA_000404065.3 Pinus taeda
CCATAATTCCTTTTTATGGCCTTCACATGCATATATAGGTTTATCCATAACAAGAGGAAACTATCCCAAATCACCAACCAATATAATTGACATCCCACCAAAAGAAATGCCACCATTTTCTGGGAAAGCTAGTCAAAGTCTCAAATCAATATTTTTCAATAGATTTATTCTAATGAAACTCATTTCATCTATCAAGATATATTTCACCTGCATCATTACATCCTATAAGATAATTAAACATGGTCCTTTCATAGGTGATATGTCTTTGATTGGAATTTGAAGTGCAGAATCAAGTGTTATTACAGATATGTAGAAGTAATGGACTCTTCACAAGAAAGGACTCAGTTTCAAGGGTATTTTTAATAGCTCCAAATCAAATAAAACTTTTTTGTCACTGCAATTCCTTAGATTATCAAATTTAGTGGATCAACCCTTGATCTATAATGGCCAAGGATAATATCAAATGTTATTCTTTGCTTACCCTCAGACTTCCAAAGGAATAAGACTTTGAATGATGGTTAGTACAAATGGAATTCATCTTTCGCTTTAGATATTTGAAATGAATAACGTGATTGGAAGTGACTTCAACAACAAAATGTGTGTTCCAATTATGCTCACAATCATGATCTCTATGTCCCAGCATCTCAAACTCATTGTAATTTACATATTTATTTTGATACATTGCACAAATGATCTCCCACTCATTCTCCCTAAAAACTTGAGGTGGATTCCAAACACCTTCTTCTCCATCAGATTCAACTGGATCAATTGGAGGTAATGGATTGTGATGAGCATGCCATGGTTTGTATCAATTTTTTTTCCCAATTATGCACTATCCAATCAGTCGCTTGACCTATATTGCTAGGGAAATCATGAAAGGTCTTATATAATACCAACTCATACCAACAAAATTCAACAAACTTGTCATACTCTTGATTGAGAACTGATTTAAATCGAGGAGACACACATACAGTAGCTACATTCTTCCATCATAACCATTTATTCTCCCATCGATGCGTGCCATATAACCATGATTTTGCGACATTAATCAATGTAATGTGCTCAATATGGGTAGGTCACTTGGTATGTGCATCAATAAGGTATCATTGTCAGCACTGTATGTATCAACATGTACTCGTTTGAAACCTTCCACACCAACATTTAGAATTAAAAATTGAAGGTTATGTTAAAAAAGAGGGAGCTCTAGAAGCAAATGGCATGTTTCTTGTGCACCTATATCCCTGTCTGATAATTTTTATGGCATGTTCTATGCTTGCAACAATTACTTCAATGTCTTATCATCATTGACAGTGATTGTAGATAGAACATCAACAATACATACAAGAAGATAAGAGATGATTTGATTACAACTAAGGGTCCCAATTATATACCTCTTCAACACTAATTATTAGTTAATTATTCATTGTTTATTATTGTTATTATGTATAGTTATTTATATTAATTTTATATATTTTTTATTCATGACAAGCTTCTAGGAAGGGAATTAACCCCTAGTTGCACTCTTTAACACTCTCTCTCAACTAGGGAGGAACTCCATACATCCACTATTATGCCATTGTGTCCATCATGTGCCACCTATGCAACTTGTCTTGTCTCTACTGAAGATTGAAATCATATTCCACTAAGAAAGGATTGAAAGAGGGTGGGCCACAAGAACCTACTAACCTCACCAAAATGATAGAGGAAAGTCCTGATGTTTAGGGATAGAACCTGTTAGTTTCATTCTTGTTAGTCTGTCACCAGTGATCAAATGTGCTTTTACTAAGCTTGTCAGGAGTCTCAAAATCAAAATTAACCATGTCACTAGGTTTACAGAGTAAAATTTGGTTACTGGTTAGTTGGTCTAGGAATGAGTTCAGTCTTTTGGGAAAGTCACTTATACGGGTCACCTATCTCATTCACATGAAGGTGCCATAATAAAAGAAAGTTCTCCTCATATTAGTCATCATCATCATTCCATTCAGTTTTAAGTTTTTCATTAGGTCATTAGGGTTTTCAAGGTCCATTATTACCATTTGTAAATCCAACATTGAATAAAGCATGACAAGCAGCTCTTTGACATTAACTTATTGAGTTTGCACAAGTTCATCATGATTTTAGTTTGAAAGGCTCTAGAAGAAGAAGTTCCAGTGCTCAAAAAGTGAAAATATAGCCCAGGTTTCAGCCTTCTAAGGTGAATCTCTTTCAAAAAGTGAAAAATCAGTTTTTCAAAGATTTGTGGGTGACCCCATTTCTTTACAAAAAGGAAATTAATTTGCCTATATAAACTAAAAAGCACCAAAATCATCTTATTTTCCTCTTATTCCTCATTGTGCATCGATCTCTCCCTTTCATTAGCGAGAAAAACTCGATTTTATAGGCAAAATTGGAATAAAAAACCTCCAGCATTGCACTCCCAGACACTGCGATATGCTCACAAACACTGTGTTGCGTTGCACTTGGGCCAGAGCAGATCAAAATCGCCTGAAACTCATCCAAATAGGATTTTTAAGCTTGCACATCCTTTTTCTTGCAATCCTAGACTCAGTTACAAGTAAGTATACCAACTTACTATACTTTTTAGTTTACAAGATGAATTCAGAGCTAAGATTTCTTCATTAGGGTTTCTAGTGAGTTTGCCATGAAATGATGATAGGGTTGATGATAATCATTTAGTTTTCATGATTTTAAACATGTAAAACCTCATCCTGCACCTCTACACATGTTTAATATGCTACATGAACCACTGAATCAACTTCAAAACATCAAATTACTTCACTAAAAATGAAACCCTAGTTCATTCCTATGGGATTTGGATAGTTTTCCTAGAAACCCTGTTTTTCCCCTTCCACAAATACATCATTCCTTCATTTAACTTCCTTTCATCTTCATAAGTTGTTCATAGTTCATATTCACCTCCTAAAAATTCCCCTTGCCATTTTTCAACTCCGCCTACCCTTCATTTCATTTTTAACTCGTCCCTCATTGTTTTTTCTCATTTTTCTACTGCTAGGATTTTTGTCACCATGGAAGGAGACTCTTCACCAAAGAGGAAGAAACATCACAAGGGATGAAAAATTCTCAGTTATGAACCCTCAAACTGTAATGACATAAATTCATCACCCTTTATCAAACAGTGCTTTGAAGATGTGAATTGCTTAGATTTTTGCAAAAGGGTGTGGAGAGCGGGTTTCCATGAGCAGTGGACAGATTGGGTTGCTACTCATTTGAAAGGAGAAAGTGCCATTATTGCTGGTGTTGACTTCACATTTTCAGTGGCCTTTATTTCACTTGCTACAGGGCTATCAGATCACGGTGAATATTGGTTCAAGGGGATGAACTTAGATTTTAAACATTATAGACCTTTCTTGAAAACACCATACAGGGAAAAACATGCTCATATCATACCTTTCAGGTACCTGTTGGAGAAGTATGCTCCCTTGATGAAAGTTCTCATGAAATTCTTCACATGTGAAGGAATATTCTCTAGATTATATGCCTATCACATTCGGCTTCTAATGCACTTTATAACTCAGAAACCACTCAATATGTGCAACTACATGTGTAGGAGCCTTACCAAGATGTCAAAGAGGATACAAATGAAGAACAAAGAACACTATCCTGGTCTATTTCATCATAGTCTAATCAAGACTATAGTCCTTCATCAACTTGCAGAGAAGAATATGACAGGGGAATCTTTCTTGGAGATAGCTCTAAAATGGCATGAATCCAATGTGGCAGCTCAACCTTCTAGCATGCCAACACAACAAATTGAAATTGGGTCTTCTAGCAAATCAGTGGAAATGCCTGAAGCACCTAAACCTGAGGTGACAAGGATGTACAAAAGAGGACATAGGCTTGTGTTTGCTTCTTATGGTGAGAAAGGGGCCAAGCCTTCTACATCAGCAAAACAAGGACCATTAATGTAGGATAATGACTTGGTTGAGCATGAGTTTGAGTTGGTTAACCTAGAGGTAGAAAATGAGGTTTCAAACATGTAATAGATGATTAGAGACAAATATTATCAGATCAAGGAACTCACAATCAACATGGCAAGAGCAAGGTTCATCATCTCATTCTTAGAACAGGAAAATAGTCAGCTGAAGGCAAAACAATTGATCATGGAGAAAGAGAAAACCAAACTATTGCTGCAAGTCGGAAAGGGAAAAGCAGTCATAGAGACAAATGAGCCTGAAGGAATACAAGGAAAAGGTAAGAGAAAGAGGCCAAGAACTAAAGGGCTTAATAAGGGATTAGAGGAAGAAGAAAAACACATCTTACTGAATGAGGAGCTAGACCTAAAGGACAAAATTGCTTTAGAGGTTAATCAAGACAAAGAGTATTGGTTAAATAGGGTCAATAACCATTTGGAGAAGCTTCTAGTCAAAGATAATATAGACAATCAGCTGCTAAGGCACATGGCACACCATTACCAGGCTCAAAACATGATTTGCAATGTCAAGGTCAAGCAACTTGAAAACAAACTCAAAGAAGCCCAAAAGGACCAAAATGATAAAGGAAACTTGGAGATGCTTGCTGAAGCATCCATGAGGGCTTAACATGCCTCATTTTACAACTCTTGACCAATTTTGAGGAAATTTTGGTTGTTTTTGGTTTTTTGCAAATTTTGGTGCCTTATGCAGACAATTAGCAGTCCTAGAAGTGCAGTGTCTTGGCGCTGCGCTTTTTCCTCAGGCACTAAATTCAAGAAAATTTTACATTTTTTGAAATCCCTTGGCCTCCTCTCAAAACCCATTTCTTCATATTTTCCATAGGAGGCCCAAGTTTTGAGAAAAATGAAAAAAAGTGGCCAAAACTTAGCTTTTTGGACCTCTTTTTGATAGGCGTTGTGCTCCTGGAGTGACCTTGGGAGATTTGATTTTTGAAGGCCTTCCCATGGGTCATTTCCAAAAAAACAAGGTGTTATGGAAACTAGACTTGAAAGGCTAGTTGAACGTTCTCTCAGATCTTAATTTGGACCTTAGGAAGGCACTTGAAAGTGGGCTCAAATTTGGTGTTGCACTTCTGCAATCTCCTGTGTTTTTTATTGTAAATTTCACTATGTAAATTTTCTAACTTTCAGTTTGACCTGGTCAAAGTCAAAACTCTTAATGTAATGGAACTTGTTTCGAGGTTAGATGATGTAAGCATGAATAAATGTACATGATAGGTTGTTTTTGATGTTTAATAGGCCTCATTGAGGAAGCAAACTCCTAAACAAAGTCCCCAAGAAGTGTTTGAGTTTTACGTTCTCACTCTCACTTGTTGGTTGAGAGAATCTTGGAGTCAGTTCCACCACCTAGGAATTCGACTCTTGGAGGTGGGGAAGTGGGCTAAGTGACTTTATATATATCATTTCTCTTTCAGAGAGAAGGGTTGGACTTTTGTGGAGGAGGTTGGCATGCTTATATTTTCTTCAACTAATACAGAGGCAATTGCAACTATTTTTAAGGAACTCTATTCCAGTGAGTGCATGGTGTTTGTTCTTCTTTCTATCAGTTTTTTAATGGTTAAATCATCTTTCTCCACATGTTTTGTCTTCTTTCTATGGATTACCTTATAGTTAAATAAACAAGATTCTTGATTTCAAGCTTCGTTTACATGGTTTTCATAATTGCGTTTATTTCTTCTAAAAGCTATTGAACTCGTACTTGCATATGCTCATTAGTCTCTTCAAAACTTTCTATTATATACTACATTGAAAATATTCCAAGTACACCATGGCCTTCTGATATCTAGCTCCTTTCTATATTTGTCTCTGCCTTCCTAAAGCCTAGACCTAATCACTGGCTCTAAACGCTAGTCCAGCAAACCCTAAAATCTCAAATTCATGAACACACAAACAAATATGTATATCTAGCCTAAAAACTTGGTTCTTTAAAGCTATTCATTGACAAAAAAATTGAGAGATCCCTCTCTAGCTCATTAGGTTTAGCTACTGAGTTGAAAGTGGTTCGAGGTTACCCTTCTCGATCTCCTCCTCAACCTAGGAAATTGTAAGGGATAACAGAACCCATACCAAGCTTGATCCTTTGGCGATCAAGTTGTTGAAAATCATGTATCCTAGCCATATGGAATACAATAGTACCTAGTGTGTCCATTGGTAGTATTATCACTCTGTAATTTTTGAGGTTATAGAGTAAATTACAGAGGTAACCTTAGAACCACTTTGGAAACTGGGAACCCCTCCCTTCTAGTTTCAAAGAGGGATCTCTCTTTATGATTTAGCTTTGTTTTACTGATGGTATTAGGCTAGTTATCATGTCTAGGTTTGGGTTTTTTGTGTTGTTGGGTTGAGATAGTGGAATCAGGCCATTGGGCAATGGAGTCACGGGTTTAGATTGATCAAATACAGAGTTTACAGGCTAAACTTACAGGGCAGGGTAGGAAATTTCATTAGATCCTTTAAGATCTATGGTGTGAAGGAGAAGAAAAATATTAAGTAATCCAATTAATAAACGGAGCAATTAAGAATTTTGTTTTTAATTTTTAATAAAAAAATAGAAATTATTGATAAGTCAGAAACAGAGTGTACTTTTAAAAAGTTATGTTCGTACTCTTCTTAGAATAATTTAGATTGTAGAAACATATGTGAAAAATAATGAAACATTCAACAGAGAAAGATGCACTTCACCAATGAAATTGACACAAGAATCCTGTAATGCTTGCGTTGTATTATTGAAATATGATGAATGATAGCTATGTGAGCTTATTTACAACATAAGTCCTTTCTTCAAAACTAATCCCAACAAATTATAAGTCTTACTACAACATATTTATAGATTTTCTGCTAAACTAATATCAGATTCCAAAAAATAATTGATTTACAAAATATTCTCTAGTATTTTTTGGAAGAATCTGAATAAAATTTGTCACAAATAATATCTACCAAAAACATGTAGATATTTCCAAAATATAACTAAGTAATAGGAAGTCCATACTATTTCTGATTTTTTATTCAGACTTTGAAGTGAATAGTTGCTGATTGTGGCTATTTCTGTAAAAAATCTGCATAACGAACTAAAGATAAAATAATATCTCTAATTTATCTATTGGAAACTTTGAATTGCCTGCAAGTATTATGCATTGAAATCTGGAATTGGTTCACTGATTGCTGGAAATCTGTTGTTTGATCTTTAATCTGCTTATATTTTGATGCTATGTGCCCTAGATTGATCTTCATGCCCTTGAAATCTAGAAACAAGTTTGAAACTGTCTTTACAAAATCAACTAACTGCCCTCTTAAATTTGATTGCTCTGCATTTAAGTCCTATTTCTGTCATTTTTTGGTTTTCATCATCCTTTAAATACTTTATTTTGTCACAAAATATTTGGGAAAAGAAATATATTTTTGAATAATATTTCCAAATATTTTGATGAAATTCATAATTTAAATTTCAAATTATTTATTTTGAATGATTTATAAAACCAATTTTCAAATCAATGTGTTGTTTCCAAAATCCTTGACTTGTTTTCTAAATCCATGGACTTTGAAACCCATGTGTTGTTTTTCCTTTCACCTTCCTCATTTCATACCTGTAATTTCCTTTTACCCCTTTATAATATTTGAATGGGTTTCTAAAACCATGTGTTGTTTTCAAAAACCATGTGTTGTTTCTCCTTTCACATTCCTCACATTCCTCTGTAAATTCATCTCACATGTACCTGTAAATTGTATTTACACCTGTAAGTCTTGTTTTACTTATCCTTCCATCGGCAAAAACTCATTTACATTAGTTTCATTTTTTCTCAGCTTCCCATCCATAAAAATATTTCATAAATGTATGAAATATTTCTTTATATACTTTCCAACTCTGTAAATTGTGTTTTCACTCGTAACTTTATTTACGGGCACCTGTAAATTTATTTCATAAATTAATGACCTAAATTTCCTTTAACCTCAGTGATATTTGACTCATCCTCCTTTTACTTTTACCTTTAGCTTCATTTCAAAAATATATCCAAGCTTAAATCAAATTAATGGAATGGAAAATGAACTTCCCACCATATATCATAAATGTAAATTTATTTCATAAATTAATGACCTAAATTTCCTTTAACCTCAATGATATTTGACTCATCCTCCTTTTACTTTTACCTTTAGCTTCATTTCAAAAATATATCCAAGCTTAAATCAAATTAATGGAATGGAAAATGAACTTCCCACCATATATCATAAATGTCCTTCCCGCCATATATAATGATATTTAAATCATTATAAAAATGGATTTTCGTAGGGGGTATGTAGGAAGTGGTTTAGGAGGAGGGGGGTTCATTTAACAAGAGGAAAAGTGAAAACAAATTTCGCACCCCCCTCTTGGTTTAGTGCGCATGAAGTGCGGGGGTGGGGCATAGATTTTGACTTTTGAATTTATGATTTTTTGTTGGCGTATGATAAATATGTTTCTAATGTTTTAGAGTTTGGATTTATTTATTATTTTTTAATTTTGATAATTCCAATAAATAATTTCTCATTTAGGCTTATTTTTTTGTTTGTGGTTTTGAGAAACAAACTTCATCTTGATCTACCTTTTAATCCAAAAGCCGATTTGAAGCAGCAAATATACCGTTGGAAAGTTTCTTTTGAGCACTTTACCATGAAAACATTTGCCATATGATCTGACTCATAATTTATATGCAAAAAATCTCCCAAACTATGCAAAAAATCTCCCAAACATCCATACTTTGTCTTGGCCACCAGAATTCAAGAACTAAATGGCTCCTTGGACAAAAAAAACCTTTAGGATATGACACCTAGTGATTCATAGTCTAAACTTTACCAACAAATTTCCAAAATAGATAATTAAACAAACATATGACCTATATTATAGGACCCTAACAGGTAGTACTAATTAACCTTAACCAAATTTCCCAACTCATTGGCCAAATGAGAGGTACTTCCCAAGAATCCCAAACTGCAAGGGTAGGATGTATGTTGGGGCATCCATAGGGCAAGGTGAACCACTCACCCTATGTTCACATATTGGGGCATGTAATTCATAAGGGAAGGTCAACCACTCACCATGTGTTCAACATGTTGGGTCTACAGGGAAAGGTAACCACTCACCCTGTGCTCCTATAACTCCAAGAAGTACCCTAGGCCCTCAAGAGCTCCCAGAGCTCAATGGTTAACCCAATCAAGATCCCTCCATATAAGGAATTTTTCTCGTTGAAGGCAAAGAATTTTTCCTTCACGAAGGCTTTGTGAGGATATCAATTACTTGACCATCCACCCATGGGATCCTCATTGCTCCTCCCAACAACATATAGATGATGTTGAAGAATGTAACTAGTGTTGGTCTTTATAATTGTACTTATCAAAACAAATTTTATTATTAAAGAAAATGACTTATTAAAAGCACGGGTTTCATGCTTGGGTCAATATTTTCTAGGCCAAAGCCTCCATTGAAGGCTTCTAGGATTTATATTGAGTCAATAGAGTCACTGTCATTTTTATTAGATCCTTCTTGGGATTTTTTTATCATGTAAAAAGAATTATTTTTTAGCCAAAAAGGTTATTTTCCACCTCCACACCAAGTTGGCCCTGTCCCCATCGGCCTACATTAGAGAAATTCGACCCAACAAAAAGGCTATATATAGAGATGCAGTTTGACCTATTTGTCTCACTCACTCAAAAAGTTCAATCTTCAAGGAAGAGACGCGGAAAAGAGAGTGAAGTATCTTGAGAAGGACCAAAGAAGTTGGAAGACCTAGCTCAAGTTTTTGGGCTATTTATCTCTTGCACGTGTGAAGTTCCTGGGTAGTTGCTAGGGCATAAATTCTAAGTCTATTGTAAGTCCAAAATTTTGTAGCTGGGGGCCAAATATCTGTTGTTGGGGGCCGAAATTCTGGATTGTAATTGCTACTAGGAAGTTGTCACTTTGAGACTTTGACAAGGATCATCTATTGGAAGGAAGTGTTGACTTGGTGATTGGAGGAGGTCTTTGGCTAGGTCAAAAGAGTCTTGGATTGTCTCATCTTTATTTGAATCTAGAAGTGGAAGATTTGGATTGGGTTTTCCCCTTGGAGGGGTTTTGCCCTGGCGGCGTGCCTACATCTTGTGTCTCTTGTTCTTGTGATCTTCATATACATTTAATTTGGTAATTGCTTGATGAAAGATAATTTAATAAAGAAGTAAAAGAATCCAACATAACTCACAAGTAATTATCAAGAAAGAGGAATCAAACCCTAATTCCCAAAAGCATTGATTTCTCAACATGTTATCAACGCTAACGTGGAAGAATGTTGAAGATCACTTTATTGGCTATGATTTGAAGAAGGGAATAGTAGTCTTGGAAGAAAAGGTTACTCCCTCTATGGAAAATTATTTGAAGGTGGGACTCAATATTGTAATAATTGCAAGAAGATGGATTGGAAGAATAATCTACAATCTATATAGGAGAGTCAAGAGTGAAGGATTCTTGGCTGCACTTACAGGTACTCTTGATGATGACAATGCATGTATCATTGATAGTGGAGGCTCAAGACATATGATGGGATAATGTGGACAACTTCATACTCTATCAAGGGACAATCATCACATGTAGCGGAGCATGAGACAACAATAATTATGCAATCAAAGGCCTCGAATCTACATCATTGAAGTTGGAAAGTGGAGAAAAGCTACATCTCAACAACATACTCTACGTACTAGGTTTGAAAAAGAATTTACTTTCCATTTCTTGTTTAGAAGAAAAAGGAGATAAGGTTTCTCTTGTAAATGGTAAAGTTTTGGTTTGGGGAAAGGATTCAAGTATTGAAAAGGAAAAAGTTATTGGAGTTCGTGAAGGAAGACTATATAGAGTTATAACTCCATAACCTCAAGCCCTAGTTCACATGGATATCAACCCTATCAATCTATGGCATAAAATATATGGGCATATTCTTTACAATGTAATACCCTCTCTTAGTCAAATGGTAAAGGGCTTCCCCAACATCAAGGGAGATCACGAAGGAGTATGCAAGAGATGTGATTTGGGAAAAAATACTAGGAAACCTTTTACAAGCAGTGATAGAATGTCTAAAGAGATACTAGACCTCATTCATTCTGATGTGTGTGGGCAAATGTCTAATAAATCTCTTGGAGGCCATCTTTATTATGTGACCTTCATTGATGATCACTCTATAAATACATGGCTATATATTCTCAAGACAAAGGACGAAGTCTTTGAAAAGTTCAAAGAATTTAGATCTGAAATGGATACCTTAACTGAAAGAAATATAAAGACTTTGAAATCCGACAATGGAGGGGAATACATTTCAAAAGAATTTATTGCATATTGTAAAGAAGCATGTATTACGAGGGAGCTCATTGTTTCCTACAACCCCGAGCATAATGGAGTTGCAGAAAGGAAGAATAGAACCATTGAAGAATGCATAAGGACTATGATATTTGATCAAGAACTACCAAAATTTCTATGGGGAGAAGCAAAAATGACAACAATATATATATGAAATATAAGTCCTCATAGAATCCTTGATAACATGACACCAGAAGAAGCATTCACAGGGAAGAAGCCATGTGCAGGCCATCTCTGAATCTTTGGGTGTCCTGCATACATCCATGTTCCAAAAGACAAGTGAAAGAAGTTGGACTCTACAAGCATAAAAGGAATGTTCATTGGCTATAGCCTTTTATTAAAGGCTTATAGAATCTACATCAAGGAAGGAAGATAAATTGAAGTTAGCAAGCATGTTATATTTGATGAAAACCATGCCTAATGTTAGGCGGATAAATCCCTCTTGCTGACAAGAGCGATCTCCCTAGATCCTATACAAAAAGTAGAAACAAACAAACAATCAAGCTAATTCCTTCCCTAAATGTATCTTTCCTTTAAGCATAAGCTAACAAGGTGAGAAATGGAAATTCATACCTTATTACGACATGCTTGATGAAGATCCCCCTTTGTGCTTTAGTGCAACTACTCCATGCTTGAATCTAGACTTGCACACATGAAAACAACAAAGGATGAGAGGCATATGCATCATAAATGATTCAATAATTCAAACTAGAGATCAAGGATACTAGTAACAAACATCATTCCAACAAGACAAATAAATGGGAGAAAGTGTTCATTTGCATTAATAAAAGATAAAGAGGAGCCTTACAACCTTCACCTTGACGTTGTGAGGTCCCTCCCAAATGTCTTCAATCTCCTCCTTAGATGACAAGCTTTCCAATCTCAAACTAACATCATAATTTTATCTTCTTTGAGTTCTGACCTCTTTAATCCCTCTACCCTCTAGTCATTTAATAGGCCAAGAAGAATAAGTTTCAAATCCAAAAGAAGAGGATGAGATTCCTTAATTGAGGGATTAGGTTACCATGAGAAAAGGGATTAAGATGCATCATCTGAGGGTTATATTTCGAATAGTCATCACCTAGAAGCTTTCAGTTGGGAAATATTCGACCAATTGTGTTTCTAAAATATACTTTTTTATTTTTACTTTCTTGAATTCACATGCATGGGTTTATAGTGGCAGATAGAGCGCAAATCTACACTATTCTCAGAGTTAATTCCAACGAATGCACGAAAAAGCTAGAAAAATTAGCGCAGGTGAAACTTAACAAGGTGTGACAACTATTTTCCCCAAATTTTTCATCTACTTCAAGATATTTTTGGTTGTTTGACTTCTAAGGGAGTTCATTCAAACATGTTCATGGATGGTAAAAAGACTCATAAACTGGTCAAGAGTCATGGTGACAAATTGACATGTAACACCTACAAAAGATCCAAGGATATACCAATCGAATCTGATGAAGAAAATGTACCACTATTTGAAGAAGAAGAGCATCATGACAAGGCACCTACAAACCAAGAAGAAGAAAAAGAAGGACCAAGTGAGCCTATTCAACCTATAATCATTCCTGAAACAAGAAGAGTCCAAATTGGTTAAAAGTTACACTTGAATATGTCGAAGGACATAGAGCAACTAAATGATCTTTTAGAGAAAGAAAAAGACCGAAGAGATATTTAAGATATGCAACATACATGATGAAATTAATAGAAGCAAAACCAACTACCTTTGAAGAAGCCACTCATCAAGAAGAATGGAAGAAGGTGATGTTGGAAGAATATCAATCCATCATGAAGAATGGGGTTTGGGAAATCGTTCCTAGACCAAGTGAAAAATTGGCTGTCACCTCCAAATGGATTTACAAAATCAAACATGTTGTTGATGGAATCATAGACAAATACAGAGCTAGATTCATCGCAAGGGGTTTCTCATAAAAGGAAGGAATAGACTATGAATAAACCTTTGCTCCTATTGCCAGGTATACTATTATAAGATCTTTGGTTTCACTAGCTGCTACTATGGGATGGAATATCCATCAAATGGATGTCAAAAAATTTTTTCTAAATAGAAACATTAATGAAGAAGTATACATTGAACAACTCAAAGGCTTTGAAATAATAACATAGATACACATGTTTGCAGACTCAAGAAAGCCCTATATGGCTTGAAGCAAGTTCCTATGGCATGGTATGCAAGGATGGATGCAGATCTCTTAAGAATTAGATTCGTCAAAAGTTCTACCGATGCAAACCTCTGCATCAAGGTGGTAAAGAATGAAGCAATTATTATACTACGGTATGTGGATGATTTGTTTATTACAGGTCTAGAGCACAAAATACTAGAATGCAAGAAAATTATGGTAGAAGAATTCGAAATGAAAGGTCTGGGACTCATGTACTATTACTTGGGCATGGAAGTCTAGCAAAAACCCAATGAGATATATCTTGGTCAAGGTAAATACATAATCAAGATGTTACAAAAGTTATGTATGATGGATTTCAAGCCTATGACTACTTCCATGAACACAAATCTCAAGTAGTGGAGAAGCTCTGACTCTAGTCTCGTTGATCCTACTAGCTATTGTAATTTGGTGGCTCTCTATTGTACTTGGTGAATACGAAACTCGTTATATGGTTTGTTGTAAATGTTCTTATTCAATTTCAGTTGGAGCCTCGTCATGACCATTGGATAACTGCCAAGCATACCTTGAGATACCTATGTGGCACAATACATCACTGCATAAATTATAATGGAAAGGAAGTCAAGTTAACATGTTTTATCAATTTTTATTGGGGTGGCAGTGAGACTGATGGAAGGAGAACTACCAATGGATGTTTCAGTTTGGGATCTGCAAGGATTTCATGGATGAGTAGAAAACAAGATCTTGTTGTGTTAAGTAGTGCCAAAGAGGAATATGTTGCCGCAAGCGAAGTAGAAAATCAAGTTGTTTGGTTAAGAAAACTCTTGTCATATTTGTTTGGAAAGCCTTTGGATCATACATTGATAAAATTGTGATAATCAAAGCAGCATCAAGTACCATTACATTAGGAGTTTGGTACAATATGGGGTCGTAAACCTACAATATATTCCAATTGATGAACATGTAGATGATGTGATGGTGAAATCTATTCCAAATAAGAAGTTTGAATATTTTAGAAGCATGTTTGGATTGGTTGATGTTACAAATTTAGTTGATAGGGAGAGATGAAACATCTTATGGAAAATTCTTAGGATTTGGCCAACCTATGTGTTGATGTCTAGATCCCGAAGTAGGGAAGGTGGCATTGGTCATGGAGCTCTAACCTTGGATACACACCTAGATCCCTGGGTTGGTAGTAGAGCTTAAAATACTGATGGTACCTAGAGTGGATAACGCTTGAGTCCACCTTAGTCCTACCGATTAGAATATCTTGGTCAGGTATTTAATCTGTAGCACTGAGTGTACTAGAATTCTTTGTAGTTCACATCATTTTGATATCTTCCATGTACTTTTATTTGTATTTTTATATGTATGTAATTATGTATACCCCCCTAGTTAAGAGGGAGTGTTGAAGAATGGAACTAGTGTTGGTCTTCATAATTGTACTTATTAAAAGGAATTTTATTATTAAATAAAATGACTTATTAAAAGCATGGGTTTCATGCTTGGGTCAATGTTTTCTAGGTAAAAGCCTCCATTGAAGGCTTCTAGGATTTATATTGAGTTAATAGAGTCATTTCCATTTTTATTAGACCCTTCTTGGGCTTTATATCATGTAAAAATAATTATTTTTTAGTCAAAAAGGTTTTTTGTCACCTCCACACCAAGTCGGCCTACATTAGGGCAATTCAACCCAGTAGAAAGGCTATATATAGAGAGGCAGTGCGACCTATTTGTCTCACTCACTCAACAAGTTCAATCTTCAAGGAAAAGGGTTAGGGTTTCTTTCAGCTGATGGTGAAACGACAACTCCCTACTCACCCCACCTACCTGCTAGTTGTTGATGTCTGCTCTCTCCTTCGGTTGCATCATCCGCGGCAGTTCCCGTCATCCATTACCCACTGATCACTCCATAACAGCGCTGTTACTGTCTCCTCCCCGTTTCACTGTATTCCCACCGAATTCCGATACCCTACCTGCGACGACAGTTACAATGGTCCTGGAGGCAACTAGCGAAGAGCACCTTGGAATAGGTATGGAACTTGACCTAGTAGACTACTCAGAATACCTGTTAGAGAATGTCAATATTTGGCAAACCCCTCGCTCCATCGCGGACGACATCCTTCCTTTCTGCTGCGACTTGTCAGCTACCGTTGAGGGTCTTCCTTCCATTTCTGGACCTTCCTGCTCCACTGTTACTTTCTCGGAGCCTCCTCCGATATAGCCGTTTCCTCCCTCGCCGCCGCAGTCACTCTCACTTCCACTTTTGTTTTTTCCCGCCTCCACACAAATCCTGAGGCAGTTAGCTCTCAAACCCCCCTCTCATCCCACCCTGGTGAATCTTCATCCAACCCTCTCAGAACCCACATCCTGGCCCAGGAAATTCCATAAGTTCTGGTACTTGAGGCACCTCCATCTGGCAGCTACGGGGTGGTACCCCCTCTCTTGGAATCGATTCCAGCGGTTGAACTCCATCGCCTTGAAACCCCTAACCCAAACCATAACCAGCTAGGGGATAATACAGAGGACCTTGAAGTGTCGTCGCATAGGGGAAAGGAAAGGAAGTGCTTCAAGGTCCAAAGTGAGGACGCCATTCTCAGACTTGGGGAGGGAATTCAGTGTGGTGACACCATGGACATGGCGGACCGAGTTTTTTAAGGAAGAATTTGCAGTCGTAGCTACACAGCAGCTAGGCTTAAGATGTGGACCTCGGAGGTTTGGGGGAAGCACCTGGTGGATATCCCAACCATACAAACCTTTGTTAAAGGATGGTTTGCTCTGTGTTTTGCCATAGCCAAACACACAAACTGGGTCTTGTTGTCTTTCTAGCATTTTGAGCATGCTCTAGTTCTTCTCTGGTGATGGAACCCTCTATTCGACCCTCCAAAAGAACAGATAGGAGTCAGCCCTATATGGGTTCGGCTACTAGGACTTCCCCTGCAATTCTGGTCAGAGGATATTTTCCATCGCATAGGCAACACTCTGGGCACCTATCTCGACCACGACAGAACATACCTAGCCTCAGGTATGATGGCATACGCTAGGATTCTTGTTCACCTGGATACTCGGGGCGGTCTTGAGGAGCACAATACTCTACAGTGGAAATCCTTCTCCTGAAAGCAAACCCTAGACTACGAAGGTGTCCCTTTTCATTGCAGACATTGTCACAAGGTGGGACACTTGTGAAAATATTGTCTGCTGAACAAGAAGGAAAGGGCAGGAGACAGGGAGAAAGATACAATGCAGAACAAATCACAAGCTTAGAAAAGCTCTTCAGGGGGGGAAGAGGTTGCAAATCGCGCACAAGTTTATGCATTACCTGTGCCCACAATGGAGACCAGAAAGAAGCAGGGAAAGGAGCCCATTGAAGCACCCTCTCTGCCTCTTACTAGAGCAAGGGCAGCTACTGAGGTGGCGTTCTCTACAGGGAGAGGAACACAGCTGCCGATATACTATCCAAGGAAGCAGCGCACAGGCCTATAGGCACTTCGAGCATACTGGAGAAAACTGATGGAACCTTCCATCATTATTATCATAGACCTTTTATAGAAATATCATATTAGTACAGCTCAATGCGAGTTGACATAAAGTTTTGTTGTATATATTTTATTTTGTTGTCTTTATATAAATATTATATGAAGTTTTTATCAAGCAATTTTTACACATGACAGTTATTTTTTGATACTCTTTACGTAGAGTAAGTACATAAATTATTTTTAAGATCATAGCTCAGAGCAGCGTCTCCCTACATGGAGTACACCTCTATCTAGTTTGAATATTCAACAGGATAGGCTTCTAGCCCACATTACATTAAATTTCACTGGCATCTGCAAAATGTAATTTTCCTCATTAATGAAAATTACAACTTTTCCCAAGGGAAAAAAAAAGTTCAATCTTCAAGGAATAGAAGCATAAAAGAGAGCGAAGTAGCTAGAGAAGGACGAAAGAAGCCGGGAAGACCTAATTCGAGTTTCTAGGAAATCTATCTCTCACGCATCCAAAGTTTCTGGGTAGTTGTTGGGGCCAAAATTCTAAGTTTACTGCTGGTTGGAAATTTTGTAGCTAGGGATCCAAAATTTGTTGTTGGGGAACAAAATTTTGGATTATAGCTACTAGTGGGAAGTTTTCACTTGGAGACTTTAACAAGGATCATATATTAGAAGGAAGGGCTAGGTCAAAAAATTCTTGGATTGTCTCATCTTGATTTGAATTTACTAGAGGAAGAGTTGGATTGGGTTTTCCCCTTGGAGGGGTTTTGCGCTGGCTGCGTGCCTATATCTTGTGTCTCTTGTTCTTGTGGTATCATATACATTTAGTTTGGTAATTGCTTGATGAAATATAATCTAATAAAGAAGTAAAATAAGGCAACATAACTCAGAAGCAATTATCAAGAAAGAGGAATCAAACCCTAATTCTTATAAGCATTGATTTCTCAACAAATGATGGCACACAACTCACTCAAGAGCTTCTTCAAAACATACTATCTTACTACTAGCCATTCTAGCAGTAGTGATTTTGGAAATCCACTATTTCTTGTAAATCTAGGATACCAAATCAAAAATCATGTTAACGAAAATATTTAACTAACCTTACTCCCTCTCACTCGGGGAGAACATGAGCATAAGCTTGTCTAATTCATGAAGGTGCCCCAATTCATGTCCCGCATAATTTTATTTCATACGACCAGACTCCCTCTAGTTTAAGGTGCATGATGTAATAGAAAGGATCCACCTGACAACCTACTCATCATGGGACCTAATAACCTAAATAATTACCCATCAACATGCCATGCATCTAACAGTTCACTTCCATAGGGAATTACTTTGCTATAATTACTAGGAGGGTTCAACATACAATTCCCTCTGAGACTGATGAGATAAAACATTCTTCAATTTGTAACCTTGAGTCCTACTCATCTTCTTCAAGACTCGAAGGTAGCTTCACAATATGTGCTTCTTAATTATAAACATCAACAATTCATGCAATGATCTTATTTTCCCTCTAATGCCTCTTCATCAATCAAGAGACTTCAAATACATCCTTCTCAATGAAAATTTCAACTAGCTCATCTCTCTGGTGTACTTGATGTTTCAGTCAATGAAGAATCACACTGTATACATTATCTCAATTTATCGGCTAATGATAACATAGTGATCCAATCACCTATCCAGGCCATATTGTAACTTTTGAGCATGTTAATGACTATAAGTTTTTAGTGTAAGGAGGTTTACAAAGTCTACATACTACAGTAATCCAAACATCATCGGTCCTTGCAACAGTCACATTCTTGTTTTCCATATTAGACAATCTATTCATACAGAGGTTCAGATAATAATACCAGTTACACAATATGCTTATACTTTTGAGATTTCAATAGAGAAGATTACAATAAGTAGTTATCGGACTATTTATAGACTATGACATATTATATACATAGTAGTATGACATAACAATATTCTGAGTTGTGTCAAGATGACACCATGATGGCGATTTGAACTATACTCCTAATTAAGATTAATAAGGTTCTGATATGTGCCATTATTAGATTCCATACTGTGTTATTATAAGGTTCTGAACTACCTTCAATAAACCACAAAAATCACCAAAAGGGTACCACAAGGATGACTGAGCTTGAGTGTCATGATAATCATGTTAAGGGTTCCAAACTTATCTCTTCAATGCAAGACATATGTCTGTAGTATATGGATTTATAGACTTTTCATCTTCTAATAAATTATTTTTACACTCACATATGTTGCCCATACCAACACCATTATGGTTAATATGCTACGCATCAACAACTATCCTTGAAGGGTTCTTAAAGGATTTCTTTATAATTGTATACAATTTGTAGATCATTGACACAATCCTCTAATGTATTTTCATTTTTCAAGTATGTGACACAAACCTTTGGTATATCAAAATATTATGATGCAAGTATTCAGACTTCTGATAGAGCTTCTCTTATGATGATAAGAGATTATCTAAGAATACTCCAAACAAGATTGTAGTGATGATGCAGAACTCTCATTCCAATGATTCAAGAAGTCATCGATCTTTAAACTTACTTCTCACATTATAGTATGTTTTGCATGGAAACCTTTATCAAGCTAGGAACCAAGCAATATGTCAAGTTGAAAGCCCTTCAATCTTGTCACCTCTTTATTTCCAATTCCACTTAAGTTTTATGAAAGAGGGTCTTAACCAATATTATTTGAGCTAACTAACTTCAAAATACATATGCTTAAATCATATACTTTCAATTATGCATTATTCCATATTGACAGATATAGTCTTCAAGAGTGTTAAAACAAAAATTACTATTAGTATATACATACTTTATATTTCGGTAATTAGACATATTTACCAGTAGTTATTGTCCACCATAATTCATCTTTGCATCCTTTGTATTTTAGTAATTAGACATATTTACCAGTAATTATTGCCCACCATAATTCATGGAATTCTTTGCATTCGTTATATTTTAGTAATTAGACATATTTACCAGGAATTATTGCCCACCATCATTTATGGAATTCTTTGCATTCTTTAGGTAGGAGTAAAAAATTAAATATGGTGTACGTAAAGATTGTAACAACCCCAAAAATTTAACACTCTGTTGAGGCCTTTCTCCACCAAAGCTCTGATACCATGTTAATTTTTATGGTATGTTCTATAATTGCAACAATTACTTTAATGTCTTATCTAATTGATAATAATTGTACATAGAACATCAACAATACGTACAAGAAGATATGAGATGATTTTATTACAACTAAGGGTCCCAGCTATATACCGAGGTAGGTACTTCTTTATACATTCCTAGATTTATAGATCATCTTGATTCTCTGATGTTACATAATATATATATATATATTAACTTATAAACTATAGAATGGTTACATTATATATAATAGTCCTTTAATATCAATAATAACCATGAATAATTAACGGATAAATCATTAATGTCTCTTCAACACTGATTATTAGTTAATTATTCATGGTTTATTATTGATATTATATATATATTAATATTATATATATATATAATATATTATATATAAAACAAGGTTCCAGGAAGGGGAATTAGCCCCTAGTTGCACTCTTTAACACTATCAACAACGGTTTCACACAATAAACTCCTATATGCACGTGTTGTCGGTTCATTTGGATTTTGAATAGAGGAGACATGCATCAACATATCATGGAATGTTTTTTATCCTTTTTCAAATTTTGCTACATATTTTCTATGTAATTAATGATGACATGCTTCGAAAGAACTGGTTTCCAATCTATATTAGCCTTCCACATCATCAACGTTTCATAATTGTGTGTATTCAATCTATCATCAATTCGTCTTGGTTCATAATTATTTTCTCCATTCTCATCAACATAAAGTTTTGATCCATCACATAGATCCCGTGGTGCCTTATATCGACATAACAATCTTTCCGTTCTTTCAAAGCCATGATCTCCCATTTCAAGTGATGTGATGCTCAACACAATTAAGAAGTTCTTCATAATCAGTTATAGTATCAGATTGAAATATTTGTTGTGTGTCTATTTAAGCAAGGATGATTATCAATATTGAGTCTAACCTGAATATTTCATTGGTTTCATCCACGTGGATTCAATGCATGTACACATCCGTTAAAAGATTCATTTGCAAATCTAACTTGCATAGAATCATCCCAGTTCAATGCGCTCATTTTAGGATAAATTTTTAACCATAGAAATTCATGAACATGTGCAGATCCATGATATTTCCACTCATAGCGACACCAATAGTTTGTAGCTTGATGAAAATGTTCAAAAATTTCATCTCGAAACTTTGTGTGCCTTAAGTGCCTTTTGACGTCTTCATTTCCTTGCTTTCCCTAGATCTGGAGGACATGTACCCAACATTAATTTATGTAAATTTGGTTATTGTATATCTGTTGCACTTAATTTAAAGAATATTGTAGGACACCCAATCTGTTGAACCAAGTCAAATAACTCGGCACGACACTTATTCCAATATGCATGCATGTCTCTTAATACAATTCCAAATCACATTAATCTTTATCCAAGCCATTAATCTAGAAGATTTTGTAAATGTTTTCATAACTCCTCCATTTTCATTGATAAATCTATTATATTCAACTTTTCAAATACTACAAAGTAAGCTTGAGCATGATGTCTCGTGATGATATTGAGTAAAAATATTTAAATAACAGGTGTCTTCCGAACTTGTTATCATGATATTGGAGAAGATGTTTTGTATCCTCATGAAGATGGACATTTATATCTCATGCTTGCAACCAATTTGCTTCACCTTTTGGGAGAAAATATGGAAATGCCATATCGAATAATCCCAAAGTGTTATACTCATTGATTGGAGACGATCCAATGGTAGGCCAACTAAACACTTCCTATACATTATATTGTTCCTCTGCATTAGGGTCATTCACCCAATCTCGAATTATATCAATTTCTTGTCAAGATTTTGGAAGCTTAGATGCAAAAGAATATGTATGTAATCCATCTAATGCATCATCAATCCCTGGAACACCTTCCAACCATTGCAGATTCAATGTCATTATCTACCTTTTGAAAAGTAACAACATTAATCATTTGTAATATATCTGTTGGAATTTCAAGTAATTCTTCAAATGTGTCATTATCAACTTGAACTCCATGACAATATCGACCATTCTCAATATTATAATATAATGCATGCAATAAAGTTTATTTTATGACAATAAAATCCTAATTTGATCCTTTTGTGCCTTTTCTTTGCACAACAATTATCAAATCCAAGTCTCTAATATGTGAGGGTAATTTCATGGCAAGATTGGTAACCTCTTGTGGAAAACTAATGGCGTGTCCTCTATATTTGTATTGTCCACCTATTGAGTGCATAACCTACAAAATTAGAATTACATGTGTTATTAACCTCTCTTCAACTTGTGTGAGCGTTGTAAGAACTTTAGGTTGTTCTCTTGGATTCATATGGTTATCAGCGAAAAATCTATGACGAGTTCCTTCTCTTTTAAATCTCATGCACATTGGACCTATATTTGTATTAAGTAATTGAATTATAACATATGAATCTTCACACACATGACACATTTGAACTCCAACCAATTGATCAATCATATCACAAAATTTTCGATGTCCAATATTCATATCAACGAGAGTTTTAGGTTGATCTTGGGCATAGATATATTT
>APFE031018157.1:0-13249 GCA_000404065.3 Pinus taeda
ATGTTGCCAACACCCTCTACTGAACTAGTATAACCAGCAAGCATCGAAAGTCCCCAACACCCCGGGAAATCTCAAGGAATCTCTGTCCTTTTTCCCACTTTCGGCACCAGGCTAAGCCTGACCTGGTTTGTATCCTAGTCCAAGGTTGGCCCCAAGGCTTGTGCTTGACTCAGACCTCATCTGCCCCAAGGCAGGCATCCGGCCCGGTACTTAATGACCCTGGGCATCTTGCAACGCTGGCCCACTCCCTCCACAACTACTAAGGCGCACAGCCCCAGGCATCGAAGTCCTTTACATCCCTTCCAGACTTCGGCATCCCAATCCAATAACAGGCACCTAGCCTGAAACATCAGGCACTTGGCCTCCTCAAGATGGTCCCATAGCTCTTCAAGAGCTATCCATCAAGAGCTATACACAAGACAAAGGAACCACTGGCATATGTAGTGTTGATTGAGTTTTGTCCCCAGCACATATGGTGTTACTTATTCTCCCTCGTGCGTATGGGCTCGCATGAGATCATCAAATAAACCGGCCCTCTCGGCCCATTTGTGGAGTCTTGTGAATCATCACATCTCAACATGCATCCAATGCATTAACCATACCCTCATAGTATCATAGGAAATAATCCACATACCAACTCTTGCATTTCATCATGAGAACGTTCATCTTTGTCAATCACAACATTATGAATAATAAGGAACTGCATGCTCATGCATGTCATAGATTTGTATGGAACTATCGCATGCTTGAGTTATACCATCAACATAATTATATTTAAGACATATCATGACTTCTCATAAATAACCACATGTCAATAATCCTCATATTATAGCATCATAATTCCTATGCCACATATTGAGCATTAAATACCTATCATCACTTAGTAAATGAATGTGTCAATATACCTTGACATAACGTCGTAATACCTATGCATATCGCTATTATCATATGAATACACTATCACTATAAGAACCATATGTAAATCATTATCTTCCTACCATGAAACATCGTCAATATGTTTTCATCAAGTTGTCAATTATTTTTCAATAATCATTTCGACTTCTTTCTACTAGGTAGTTGATCATTTACACCAACAGTATAATCATCTAAGTATATCATTAAATTTCACATGAGCCTCATCCTCTTGAGTCTTAATCTCTCATCATATATTCTTCCTTCCCTAAGGAAATTTTGGTGAAATTCCTTGTTTAAGATATCTAGTGATACCACCATCATCTATCTCAAAATTAAAATCCCTTGATTGTACATCCTTTTACCCTTTGGCTTACTAATTCCAATACCTTTACACGCAATCACATATAAACTTTTTTTCGTCATGATTTAATCTTATATCATGCTTAATTTACTTGCACGAGGATTTGTTGATTCATGTTGACTTATTTAACAATTAGCACTTCATCCACAAAAATATTTTCTTATCGTGTTGAGTTCGTAAAGTTCGTATCTCAATACCACTTGATTTCTTTATCATAATTTAAGTTTCCTCAAGCTGGCCAAAAGACTCCTTCTTATTACATAGTATCATTATTTTAGAATTTGAAACAATTGGAAATACTACTACCTTCATTGTCCATGAGAAACTTAATTGTGAGGTGTTATGTGGAAACAACCTCTTTTAACGTTATGGGAAGTCCTACTCATGAAATAATGAGTCAAGTTCAATCTCTATTAATTGACTTTCACTTCTTTTGTCACTATGTACAAAATCCTTCTCAAGGTATCCGTATAAGATATCTAGCAACATTCCTTCCTATATCTTCCTTGTTTATTATCATTTGGTCATCATGCAACTTCACACCTTCACATTTTTAAAATATGTAGATCATCATTATGACCATTACCAATCATGTTTCTAGCTCTACTTTAAAAGAACTTTCTACTTGATAGGACATCCCTTCATTTCCTCCTACCCGATATTCATAGATATATTTTTCTTTTTCTCCCTGTCTTGATTTCCTACTTTTCCATGTCTATTGGCTTCAAAAATGGAAGTTTATTGACTTCATTCTATTTTATTAAATTGACTTGAATTTCTCAACTCCAATCATTGTGGTTTTTCCTCCTCTCCTATAACACTGATATACCTTGGAAATGTTGTTACTATTTCTAACTTGGGTAATACCTGATAAATAGATTCATGTAATCCACTTATCTTTTCTTGTTTTAAGAGATCAACATAATAAAATCTCCTGATCATACGTCTTGTTATCCATAATTCATTCATATAGTTAGTCACCTATGAAAAACTTTACAATGTGGCTCTCCCATTGTTATAGATGTTGTTATGCATACAACTTATCTTCTCCAATCATTCTATTTATCATACCTTACAGGTTCCTTAAAATAACCTTCGTTATTACCCTGATTTTTCAAGTTCATTAGTTGATTGCCAATATTTTCTTCTTTATGTGCATCATCCTTAGATAGACCTCATAGTGAAACCTTTAGAGTCATGATTATACCAAACTCTTCCATTATGTTCTAAAATAGGTTGTTTCTTCTTATTGATTTCTTACCCCTGTTGTGATACTTCTTCTCTACCGCCTTAAACATCTTATCCAAGTTGGCCATAATCACATGAACTATCATTAGCAAGTTTCTCCTTTCCATTTCTCTTTAGATATCTTTATCAACTATATGCAATTAAACATGAATCACGAAACCTCATGGAACATTATACTTAACATCTAAACTGAAACCCAAGTCTGTACGATTTTCCATTGAGAATATAGTAGTAAATGAGCAGATACATGCAATCTTAAATGGCAATGGCAGTGCAAGATTAAATTTATTAGAAGATCATATTGAGAGAGTCGTGTTCTTGCAATAATAGACCAGAGAAATGCCAAGCAACTGCTATCGCTAAAGGAAATGAGAACAGAAATCCAACCCAATTGGTGAATAGTATGATCAACATTCAAGGAATGTTATCTCTATGTTTTTAGATCAAATTGAACAGTAAAATAATGAACAGATTGCTAGTGAATAATGATCATCTAAAGGTACTAAGATATTAGAGTTTATCCATTGTAAATTGGAACAGATTTCACTTATTTTAGAGCCCTTCAATTGGTGACAAATTTCAACTTCAATTATCCAAATACTTCAAAAACTGTGCTGTAAAATGAACTAGTGGTGAGTAGTTACACCAGCATTAAAGATTTGTTACAAAAACATGCCAGTATACCATTGCAATAGTGCAATCTTTCAGAGAATTATACATCGTCAATTATGGGAAGATTATCACCATCCAAGATTACAAGATTATATATTTTTCCAATGAATCAATGATTCATAACAAAAATATATACTTTTAATTAGGTGAGTCATTTAGAATTTCGCTTGTTATATGTTTGTAATGGAGAGAACCGTTGTAGTTGATTATAGCATTTTTTTATGTTTAGAAAATGATAAGAGGATGCAAGCATAATCAACTCAAGAAAATGAGATAGTGGTTTTACCATGCAATGAGATTCTAACAGAGAAGCAAAGAATCTGTTGTCTATAATGATGCATGAGAAAACCAATGAGGAACTAATGAATGCGCCCAAATTTATGTTATACCGACATTATTCTGCGGTCAAGAATCCGATTATTTAGATACCAAATTGGATAGCTAATTAAAGAAAAACTGCAATGTGATGTGAGTCACTAGATGTTCCAATCAATCCGCAAGATAAAGAGTACTAGTGATCTAGATTCAAGCTTAGTGCCAAGTGCAAAGGTAATATATCACGGTAATGTCAAGATCAGATCTATAACCTCTAAAAATATCAAATTTCTAATAGTGAAATCAAGTCACCCGCATATGCATGCAATGATAGCCAAACACTGTAATTAGTCATTCAATATCAAGATTCATCACTGAAGAAGCATAAAATAAGAGCCAATTAATGTTGTGATAATTATGCAGTGAATTTTTAACCAGATATGTATTAACCATGCCAAATTTATTCACAAAGTTTTGAAGATTCTTGATTCATTTCAATCTACTATTTTGTATATTTTTCCCCTACGGTATGCAATCAGACCATTGCCAAATTTGAAATTGTGCGATGATCATGCAAATTATCATTAATCACTAATTTTGTAGTATTAAAACTTACAGAATTGTCTCAACATAAAATCAAAATTCTAATGAGTAAAGCTTAAGAATATTAGTGGCAGTATTGTTTTAAGAAGATACTTGAATTCTGAAAGAAAATTCACCATGACTTTTGAAATTATATGTCAAGCCAATATTAAGTCTACAGATTTATTTAACAAAATAAATCGTTTGAACAAATTTAGTGAATGTATCTTGAGATTCTTATGGCTATTAAATGATTACTCTAAGAAATTTTAAGAAATAACACAATCAAAGAAATATTCCACACCATAAAGAAGAGACACCACCACCCGACCCAGAACCGGATCGGATCACTAGGGAGGTTATCCCTCCCCAACAAAAAAAAAAACATTTTATTTATTATATGGCCTGCCTGCAAGCACACCTTCGAAGGCAACACCATCCCTCAAATTACAATACATCTAGCCATATTAATTTCCCAGATAAGACATAAACTTCCCTGCATAAGACATAAGATTGTAAGCTTACGGCCATGGCTATGTGTGTTCCTACAAATTCCAATGCTCCTTTCGATAATAATGTCGAGAAACTGCACATACTATAAGATCAACTGATCAACCTCACATTGTGGTTCGAAACATTCGCTGAGAGAGTACCATTTACACACTCAATTGTACTATTTCCTCATCCAAAGTAGGTAATTGTTCCTACAACAAATTATACTTGTTACAATTTGTTCTTGCAGCTATCAAGAAACAAGCAGTAAAGGAAGGATTCGGTGAAAGACCCAGGTAACTGTTCGGACTGAAGTACACTCATAATACTTCCCCGATGTGGTGTGTCTCCAGTAACAAAGATGATAAGATTGTCAAGAACACAGTAGGCACATGGGATGAATGTTGGCTTCATTCCTCTATCCAGAACCGTTATTAAGACAACAATTTGAATGCTCCTGGATCTCTGATATTTATTTATAAGCCATTTAAATGCTCCGGTTGGTCTCGATCATTAAATTCAATGGAAATTGACAATATTAGATAATGTGGATCGGATTATTTTAGTTGAATTACTTGCATCATTCATAAAATTCAATGAAATTTAAATTAACACTATTGATATGTAACAACCCCAAAATAAATACCTAATTTGCTTGGAATAGAAACTTTCAAGTCACAGAGTTATTGCGTCCAAATAGGAAATTTTGATGACAATACAAAAATATTATAAGAGTACGCACAGAAAAATTACAAGAGTACAAAAGCACACACAGGAAAATTATTTACCACTACCCATGTACAATACCTTAAATGAAGACGAATACCGTCTTTCCAATTCAAGTGCAGCGTGACAATGATGTTGTAGAGGACTACCTCAAACGGGGTTCTACCGCAGCAATCGTATCGCGCTAAACCATCAATAGGAAAGTTTGTTATCTCCAGATTGTCCTGCGCTGTGATGGAGGCTGGTCTAACTTCCTTTCCGGTCAAAAACAACAGACCTTTTCGTAGGAGCGCATCTTAGGCAACCAAGAGAAGAACTGCAATGCTATGATCTCATTGAATGTCATCTAAAATCTAGTCCTGGTGCTAATTCTATCTTTGACATCTAAATTTAACCGTAACCATTGCTGTACCTTTGTTTGGTCTTTATTCTTTCTCGACCATGGGAAATCTGGCTTCAGAAGAATAAAATGATTAGAAATATGTTGTGGACGATGGCACGAAGTTTTCCCACCATTTCTCGGTTGAAGAGGAATACAACAGATTCAATCTTGGAATAATTGAACAACACACAGATCCGAAGGAAGATCCTAGACTCAAACTCAGCGTAGTGGAAACTCTCAACGATTATTTTCTTATAGTTACACCCTGTGCACTACCTAACAACTACCTACACGAACTTCCGGCTATCCCTCTATTGAACGATGCCCCTGTAAAGTGAGTGGGCTTGATTTGTAAAATCAAGATCTGCAGTTTCAATCCACTTGAAAGTGAATTTCAGCACAATTTGAACCACAAAATACAGAATCAAAACGTTGGCCAACATTCCCCTGTACGATAAAACATGAAAATAACAGAAACCCAAGTATAAGTCCACGTCAGATTGGCAGGCCCTCCAATGGAGAATAGAACACTATGCTTCAATTTTATTCCATTCCCTTTTTCTGTTCCCACACAGAGCTTTCAACCCCAGATATTTTTATATATTTTCCCTATACGACCAAATCAAATCCCAGAGTTGACTGGTTGGTTGGTCCTAGGACAGCTTTAATAAGACAACCCACAATCATCACTAGTTTTAACATGGGTTTTCTCAGAGAGTTGTCGCTTCTATTTTACCGAGCTAAGTCCGAGGTAATAATGTGAAGAGAACAAAACAGACTAGAACATGAAGAAGAAGAAGGAGCAATGATGAGAAATAGCACGAAAAGGAGGAATTTACTAGTATAATGTTAATATGGAAATGGTGATGGGATCGAAACAAGAAGAAGGTCCCCTGCTTAGATATATGAGCTCCATGTGAATTGAACTAGTGGCATAGGAGTATATACCAAAACCAACAATTTATAATCAAAGAAATTGCTATAAATAAAATAAAATAAAACACTAAACCCACTCATAGCAGAATCATACCCGCTGAAAACTACAAAAACAACGAAAATCCATATAAACAAGTGTATGTTTATATTGGGTGCCTGTTTCATTGAGGAAAAAGGGAATTCAATCTTATATAATAATATTTTCGCTGTTCACACTGCAGTATTGAGCTAAAATGAGCTTACCTGATGGCCTTTGAGTTTCTTTCCAAGACTGTGAGCATAAGCACTGAGCTCTTTCTTCTCTTTGAATGTTAATTCAGGAATATTTCTGGCCGGATTAGTTACTTGTTTCTAGAGAAAGATTTAAATTAAAAATTTTCCGGAAGGCCGATCAGCTTGGTACTAATACGCAACATATAAAGATTTAAATTAACAACATATAAATTTATGATAAACGAGCTTTATCTAATGCCTATCGTAAAAATACACACCACTTAGTTTGTGGCGGAGCTTGCAAACAATTGTTAGAAATGGCTAACAAATTAATGAAAACAAATCAGAATTGCAGAAATCTAGAAACCCCAATTCCAAAGTTTAGTTGCCGTGGAAATTACTCGTAGGAAAGTAAGCATCCTGTAACTCCCAAAAATAAGTCAAGTTAAATATTCCGACAAAATAAAAAAATTAGATGCCCTTAGGCCCTAAGGGTTGAGCCTTGCTCTGATACCATATGTAACATTCCAAAGTAAAATATAAAATTAATTTCCTAATGAAAATCAGAATCAACAAGTAAGTACATACCTATGTTACCTGTGATCAACGTTTGCTAGATGACAACAAGGTTTTGGGGATGACTCTCCACCCAACTATAGGCTCAATTGCGTAAGAATTTGCTACAACTGGCCACCCCCGAGCCCTCAATCAACGTACTACTGCCAATGACTCCTAAGTCTTAGAACACCATTCTCCCAAGAGAATGAAAGATCGAATCTCGGAATGATGGAATGTAGGAATGCCTCTCATCTTCCTCACCATCTATTAAATAGAACAAACATTGGATGGGAACCACATGCACACACTCCATGTGTCTACGTGCAACTTTGATTTTTTTAGCTTTCTTGTTTTATTTCTTTAATTTTCTTTTGATTTTTAGCTTTCTTGTTTTATTTTCTTCTTTTTGATAGCTTTACTGATTTTTTTATTGTTTTATTTGTTTTATTTCTATTTATTCTTATTTAGAGTTTTAGTATTTTTTTATTTTTATTATTTATTTATTTTCTTGTATATTTTTAAATATCATTTATTATTTAACATTTATGATTTATTTTTATTATTTATTATGAAGTGATTTATTATTTATTTTGTATTATTTATTATTAAGGGGAGGGATATTACATTTTTTAGCCATTGGAGTCTTTGCTCAGACATTTAACTTGCTGGACTGGATCTATTTCTTCAGCTTGTCCTAATGATGAACCACACTAGTTGGTTCAAAACGCGTCGACAAATGTCTTTCTATATGTGATTTACGTCGAAATTTGACCTGGGTCCTAAAGTAAAAAATTAGCCGTTGGAGTGTCTGCTCAAACTATTTAACTTGCTGGACTCGATCTGTTTCTTTAGCTTGTCCTAATGATGAACCACACTAGTTGGTTCGAAACGCGTCAACAAAGGTCTTTCTATATGTGATTTATGCTGAAATTCTTCTTATAAAGAAGAAATAGATTAGGAAGAAGAAGAAGAGGAAAAAGAACCACCTCATACCCCTTCAAAGATGAAGTTTCTCCAGAAATATCATCCAGAAGAGAAAATTATTGGTAATAGAGATGAAGGGATGCAAACCTGAAGAAGGATGATAGTTACACCAAAGAGAAACGTTATTGCTCTTCTATCGATGATAGAACCAGAAACATTTGCACAAGCAAGGATCCTCATTGGGTAAAGGCCATGGAAGAAGAAATGTCCCAAATTGAGAAGAACGAGACATGGGAGCTAATACCTCATCCAAAGGACAAAAACATAATAGGAACCAAGTGGGTATTCAAAAATAAAATGAATGAAGATGGACAAGTTATCAGAAACAACAGAAATTATGCTTGTTTGCAAAGGATATTCACAAATTGAAGGAATATACTTTGAAGAAACATTTGCGCCTGTAGCTCATATGGAAGCTATCAGGATGTTCTTGTAATTTTCTTGCTCAAAAGGATTCAAAATCTATCAAATGGACGTAAAATCAACATTTCTAAATGGGGAACTCAAGGAAGAAGTCTACATGGAGCAACTAGAAGGGTTTGGTCTAACAGAAGGAAAGGACTTAGTCTGTAAGTCGAAGAAAGCTTTATATGGGTTGAAACAAGCTCCTAGAGTTTGGTATGCAAGATTGGATCACTATCTGCAACAACAAGGCTTCAAAAAGGGAGTGGCTGGAAGTAATCTATACATAAAGACAGATGAAGGTAAGTTACTAGTTACTCTTGTTTATGTTGATGATCTGATTTTTGCTAGCAATAATGATGAAATGAGCCATGAATTTTCTCAAAACATGTCAAAAGAGTTCGAGATGTCAATGATAGGAGAGCTATCTCACTTCCTTGAACTTCAAGTATCTCAAACCAGAGCAGGATTGTGTATATCTCAAGCCAAATATCTAAAAGACATGCTTAAAAGATATATAATGGAAGAATGTGCACCCATGAGCACAACTATGACCACAAACTGCAAATTGAGCAAAGATGATGACTCCCCTCAAGTAGATGCAACTCATTACAGGTCAATAATTGGAGCCCTTCTGTACTTAACTACTACAAGACCTGACATAATGCATGTAGTAGGAATGGTGGGAAGGTTTTAATCTACCCCTAAACAATCCCATTTGTTAGCTGTAAAAAGAATTCTCAGATGTTTGAAAGGAACTTCTGATTTTGGTCTTTGGTACCCTAAGAGCTCAATACTAGCTGCAGCTACATAAACTGATGCTGATTGGGCCGGAAGTATAGATGACCGGAAAAGTACTAGTGGAAATGCATTCTTCCTGGGAGACTGTTTAGTATCCTGGCTCAACAAAAAACAATCATCCATACCGAGTATATAGCTGCAGCAGACTGTTGTACTCAAATACTATGGATGAAGGAATCTCTAAAAGATGTCAACATAGGTACAGATCAACTGATTATCATCTATTGTGACAAAACAAGTGCTATCAGTCTCAACAAAAATCCAGTGATGCACTCAAGAACCAAAAACATACCAATCAAGTATCATTTCCTCTGTGAACAAGTAGCTGAACAAAACATCGTCTTGGAATATATCAGTACTAAGGAGTAGATAGCTGATATTTTCACAAAACCTCTTCCTAGAGAGGCATTTGAACATCTACGTCAAAAGATGGGGATTATCTCTTTAGCATCACTCAGGTTCATTCATAAAGATGTTGCAGGACAGGGGGAGAAGTTCTACAGGGGGAGCAGTTCGACAGGGGGAGTCCGTATGCATTCCTTTGCCATTGATGTCAAAGGGGGAGAGCAGAAGAATATTTCCATCAATAACAAAGGGGGAGATTGTTGACATAGATTGTCATTGATGTCAATATGGCAATATTCAAAGAGTCAGAGGAAGCAAATAGAGCCATCAGAGGAAGCAAACAAAGCCATTAGAGGAAGCAAGCTATCAGAGCCATAAGAGGAAGTAGACAGAGCTATCGTAGCAAGAATGCCAAAGAACACTATTGGGAGCTATAGGGAGCAATATATGCCACAAAAGGGCTATATGCATGCATTAACACTATCGGAGGCCAAAACTCATATATATAGGCCATATACACTATCAGTGGCAAAAACATATATATAGAGCGCTATATACACTATCGGCAACATAAAACCATACATATATGCAAATACACTATCGGAGCAAAAAGGAAGAGTTTATATATGTGTGTGCAAATATATATGCATTTACACTAACAAAGGCAGAAGACTTGCTGTATTGCAAATACACTATCAGAGGCAAAAAGAGGACTTGAAATTTTATGCACCGGAGCGTTGAGTGTTATTGGGTTCGACACATAATATCGCATCCCTATAAGTGAATGGTCTACGTTAAGGTCTAGACCTGAACCTTTCCGATTTGCGATTGCCGACATATATCACATCGACACTTTGGGAGCGGGAGTTACAAGTGTTAAGTGGACCATTGCAATCGCTGATAGAGATTAGCGATATCGCATCGGACCTCCGCCAAGGGCGACCCCCGACTGCGATACATATATACGAGGACGTGCTGCAACATTGTGCTATGGGTTAATAATGTATCGCATTCGCCCATCACAATGATACACAAAGGGCTATCCTCCTACAAGCGCTGATTGTGATTTCACTGCGAACCTGATACAATATAGATGTGGGTGTAATAATTCTTGAAGTCTGCCCTTTAGCGTTTCTCACCTGTTTTTCTCATATTTCCTGTGTATTTGAATATTTGCCTTGCACGGGGTTTGGAGGAAAAAATACATTAAGTAATGCTTCCGATAGTCCAAGAGGCTGAACTAACGCCGATTGCGATTGCGATTGGGATGTGGCATGTCTGTTAAACAAAATAATCTCTGTTTATGTACGTTATCATTGAAAAAACAAGGCTCTGTTACAGTTTTAACACACAACAATCGAAAAGCCGAGAAGTTGAATGGAAGCCAGCGCAAAGGAAACTGAAAATCCAAATCAGTGGAGAAGAGGGAAGCCAAAGGACAAGCCATAGGGCAGAGGAAATTGGAGCAAGTGTGGAAGAAGCCGAAGAGCCAGTGGAAAGTGAAAACAAATAGTCAGAGGCATCAGGAATACATAAAAATAGAAAAAACAAGGAGAGAGGTGTGGTTGGTGTGGATAATCAGAGTGAGAGGAAGTCGAAGTTAAGGCAAAGGAAAGAGAAGCAGGAGAAGCAGGAGAACATGAGTAAAGCAGAAGCTCAGTAGGCTTGGGAGCAGAGAACTACAACAAAAAAATTGATACCAGATTTGGGTTGGAGCCCAAGAGGTTGGAGCCTCAGAACTGAAGAGGATTGAAATCCTTGGGAGTTGGTGCTCCTAAGTGCAAAACTATTGCAAAACAGAGTTGGCGCTCTAGAGGTTGGAGCCTCACAAGTCCAAGTTGGAGCTTGGCAACTAATTGCAGCTAGTTATATATATATATATATTGTATTTATTTCATTGCACTGTGTGTGTTAATAAAAGCATCAATTCCAACTATCTATTTCTGTGTTCCATATATATATATATATATGTTTTGGTAATAACAAGAACAAATAAAAAGAAATACTGATTTTCTCCCCCTCTTAGTATTTCCAACACAACTCAATCAACTGAGCAGTCTGGACCCCCAAAGTGGCTGACAAGGACACTTGAAAGTATTCATCCTGATGAGTTTGGAAAGATAGGAACTAGAAGTTCAACCCGACAAAATGGAGGTGATGTAGATGACTCTGATTCATCTATTGATATGGATGTTTCTTATGATTGTGAATTGAATTTGTCTACAGATTTTGAACCAACTTCCTTCAAAGAAGCTTCTTCTGATGATGAATAGAAAGAAGCAATGCAAAAGGAGTATGATGCCTTCATAAAGAATGACACTTGGAAGCTGGTTGATCCTCCATTGGGAACCAAACCAATTGACTGCAAGTGGGTCTACAAGAACAAGTATAAATTTGATGTCTCACATGACAAGCACAAAGCCAGGCTTGTGGCAAAAGGTTTTGCATAGAAGGAAGGGGTCAATTATGAGGAGAATTTTTCCCCCACAACAAAATGGGCTACCATCCATACACTCTTTTCCCTAGTAGCTCAGAACGGTTGGAAAGTCCATCAAATGGATGTAAAAACTGCTTTCTTAAATGGAGATATAAAAGATAATGTTTTTATGTCCCAGCCTGAAGGATTTGCTGTGAAAGGACATGAACATAAAGTATGCAAACTTGTGAAATCCTTGTATGGCCTCAAACAAGCACCGTGAGCCTGGTATAAAAAACTAACCGAGCATCTTCTGAAACTCAATTTAAAAAATTATGATCTTGATGATGCAACTTTGTTTGTCAAGAAAGTTGGCAAAAAAGTTGTATATCTTGTGGTATATGTAGATGATCTTTCGATGACAAGGAACAATGAGAGCTACATTTCATCCATAGAGAAGGAATTGAGGAAAGGTTTTGAAATGACTGATTTGGGATATGTTCATTACTATGTTGGTATTGAAGTAACTCAACATCTGAAGTCCATATTCCTTTCTCAAAAGAAGTACATTGGAGATATGTTGAATAGGTTTGGCATGACTGAATGCAATCCTTTGACTACTCCAATGGAACAAAACTTAAAGCTCACATCCATTGAAGGAGAAGAATTTGAGGATGCAAAAAATTATAGATAACTTGTAGGAAGTCTCAACTACCTGACTACTACCAGACCAGACATTTCGTTTGCTATTGGAATCCTCTCCATGTTTATGCAAAAGCCTTGTGAGGGACATTGGTTCACTGCAAAAAGAGTTCTAAAGTACTTGAAGGGAACTCAAGACTTTGGACTCAAGTATACATAGGTGGGTGACTTTAGCTTGATTGGATACTCTAATTTAGAT
>APFE031018157.1:16117-38210 GCA_000404065.3 Pinus taeda
ATTGAACAAATGAAGTGTTAAGGTAGAATCCATCGATGGTTATGCTCTGCCTTTAAGTTTGTTTAAATTTCCATGTTTTCTTCAGTTTAAGGAGAATCCTTGAGACTTCCTTGCTCTGCTTAGCTCCTCACTAGTCTGATCTACCCACTCATTTCCTTTGAAAGCATCAAGACAATCGCCTACCTTGCCCCAAATAGACCTCTGCAAAAACTGTGCCTCATCCCTAAGCCCAAATTTGCCTTTCATTGTTTCAACACAAAAACTCCTAAAAACTCAAATCAAACCTTTGTACTTCATACCTAGCCTAAAATTAGCTTCTATTTCAGTCACCTCGAGCCTTATCGATCATCTTTTGCCGAGATTGACCCGGAGAGAGCCCTCTCCTGTCCTCGTAGGGCTAGCTACGAGGCTGAGCATGGTTTGATGTAGCCTCGAGTTTTACCTTATTTCAGCCTAAGGTAGATTTTAGAACTAACAATATCTACTTTAGGTTATGCTATGAGTCTTGGATCAGGAGCTGTCTCCTAGAGATGACGCAAACAATCCGTTCCAACAGATTCCACAACAGAGGCAAAATATGCGGCAATGACTGAGGCAACAAAAGAAATTGTGTGGCTTAAGAAAATTCTAGAAGATTTGCAAGTAAAACAAGTACATTCAACTCCACTCATGATTGACAATACCTTGACAATAAAGTTGGCCAAGAACCCAAAGTTCCATGATCAAATGAAGCACATCAATACAAAATATCATATGATTCGACATCATGTTGAGGCCAAAACAATCCATATTTTCCATTGTTCCACTAATGAGAAGATTGTAGACATCTTCACCAAAGCGCTTGGAAGAGAAAACCTTGAAAGATTCAGAATGATGCTTGGACTCATTGACATCCCTTCAGATTAAGGGGGAGAATGTTGACACCTAATCATAGGGATTGGGTGAACAACTGTAAATAGTGTAAATAAATAATAGAGAAAATGGAGAGTCATTGGGAGATGAAACTCAACAGTCACTCCCTTATATATATAATAATGAACAACCTACCTGAATATAGTATCTCATTTTGAGGAGCTACCTCCTGGCCTGACAAAGCCTTATGGATTGGAATTTAAACCATCATTGAGAAGCTTGGCCACCATTCTTACAGGTTGAAATCCTTAGGTGGGAAGACTGACCCTCTTCTCATTAATGATCAAGATCTTAAACATTACTTTTAGTAGCAATCATGGGCTGTGTTCTTTCTTGTGTACAATTTTCTTACCTTTTCTTGTTTTGTTTGTCCTTGTCGAGTCTTGTTTCTGTTCCCTTGTCTTGGTCAGTGTACGTGAATAAGACCTTGTGCGAGAGTGTATGTACGTATGGCCTAAAAAGGGTATGTGGCGAAATGAACAGGGATTGTGATAACTGCAACGCTTGGATATATGTTAGTTCTCCTTATTTGTTTGGGAAAATTCCTTAATCAAGTAATGTCCAAATGGAAAATATGATACATTCAAGAGGAAACCTTGGAGTGGAACCGTGATACTCATATCTATTCTAGAATCCTGATTCCTTAACTTGGTATTGAATTTACTCAGCGTTCTACATGTTAATCCAATCGAGTGGAGAAGGGAAAGGGGAAAATCAATAACGAGCAAACCAATAACATAGATATATAACCTTCTATGAAGGAACACCCTCTTCTACTCTCAATCAGTTAGGATCCCTCTTCCACCACTGTGAAATAATAAGTTCCGAAGCACAATTTTATAAATAAAATAAATAAAGGGAAAAAGAAGAGAAAGGCTTCCTGTGTCGAGAGGTGAAACAAGTAACTTCTTTAGGGTACTGTTCATGCTCACTAGCAGTGAAGAAATGCTTATGCTCCTGTAGTGACTCTGCTTGGGAACTGTCTAGGCTCATTGGTAGCGGAGCAACACTGAAGATGAAAACTAAGACTCTATTATATTTTACTCGCGATTATATAGTACCCTTCTCCTAGATAGAAACAATTGCAAAATGACAAGATTTATTGATGTGTTAAACCAAGGGAGGAAATGGGGGCACTATATCTATAACTGGGTTAAGTGGGAAATCTAAGTAATCTTCTTGATGAATCAATACTTCCTGAAGGGCTAACTTTTTATTGAAAGCTACCTTGCAGATAAAGAAGCTAAAGTTCACCTAGTGTGTCACCAAGCATTGTCGCTACTACAACACCCTCCAAAATGTTGCTATATTCAAAGTTTGGAGCCTACCTTATGTTATGTGAAGTGTCACTTTGGGTTGTCAAGTGTCGTTTTATATTTTTACACATGTTTCAAGTGTCCATATCCCTTCTTAAGTGTCATCGAATCATCAAGAGTAACAATAATGCACTTTGAAGTCATAGTACACTTTCTAGTCATAGAACAACGCTTTTGGTCACAACTGCACATACTTTGTCTGTCACATTTGGAGATTTTTTGTGAATTGACATTTTGATGTATATTTCTTAGTCTTGGGTCCTGTGTAAGTTTCATTGATTAGTTGAGATGTCTCACACTTGATCATACTTCTAACTCAGTGTGTTTTTCCATGTTTCACCCTTCCAGACTTGGACATTTTTCTAACTTTTCTAGCCTCCCCTCTAGGTTAGGAAGAGTGAACAACACAATTTTAGGGCCTAGTGGAGACCCTCATTGTTAGTTAAAACTGCACCCTACACACAGATGAGTTCCCTCTCTTCCTCCCAATGCACAACACATTTCTAGTCAGTAGAACCTCCTTCTTGATGCTTATCTCTGTGCCTTGCACTAATCAAGCCTATGTCTCCTAGTTGAGCACACTGTGCACTTTTAGTGGGAAGTGATGCCTTCGCTTGTGCCTTGCAAGTGCAACTTGTGCCCTCATTGTCGTCTTCGCTCTCCTCCCAAGCACATAACACATTCTCAGTGCACAGTCATGATGTCTTGTCCCTTGGAACTACACCCTGCATCCATCAGGCCTTCTCCTCCTCCAGCACTGCACATGGTGCAATCTTAGTGATCAGTGAAGATCCTCTTATCTCTTGTAAGTGCAACCTATGCTGAAAAGGTCTCTCTCTCCTCCTTTGCACACTGTTGATCCACAATCAGAAAATTTGCATGAATCATGCTAGAATAGGAGATTTCAAGGCTAATGTTTGCTTGCCATGAGTGATCTATACTTATAGGTATTAAATAAAGCATGGAAAAGATCTATGAGGAGATCTAAAAAAGAAAGGCTTCCGATGGAGCCATCTTGAATATAAAAGGCACAAAGGAACCTTGTTGTGGTAGTTGAAGGAATGATGCATCCAGATGATCAAAATGACTCATGAAGACTCCATACTTTCTCAAGACCCTTTGGAGGGTAGAGGGAGACAACAATACAAGATCTGTTACAAGAATTGAAGACATAGTGGTAATGTCATCACTTCTTAAAAAACTCCATATTACAAGTCACTGCGAGTCCATGTCATCAATGTCTATGAGTTATCATGTTTTCGTCACATGATGATGTAATTTTGGGAAATATTGTAGATGTAAATATGTGTAAGTCTAAGAGTCACGTATGGACAAAAGAGTCACATGGAAAAGTCCAAAGGTCACATTAGAGGTCCAAGAGTCATGAGGGTAGTCCAAGAGTCATGAGAAAAATGAAAGGTAATTCCTCTTGTTATAAAAGGAGGCTCATTACTCAGGAAAATGACTTTTCACCTTTGCTTATCCAACTAGGCATTAGAGAGGAAGATAGTTTTTTGGAGAGCGAGTAGTGGCTCAACACTCCATTATTGGAGGTGTTTCATTGTATCAATGTATCTTGGAACTTTCGCTTAATGTTTGAAGCTCATTGAGCCAACACACTTTCATGCGTATATCATAAATGTCGTAAGACTATTATTTGGATGTTTGCGGTATATGTTAGCATTCTTATAAACTAAAGAAATTGAACTATTTCATTGTCTTTGGTGCTCATATTATTGAATGTGTGTTGTTATGGTTTTAATGATCATTACTTCTATGTGAACTGTTTCACTAGTTGATTAATGGTTCTTTCATATGTATGTGCGTGCGCCTTTATTAGAATAATACTATTACTTTTCTCCTAAAGGCTCACTTTTGTTTCCTTTCGGTGAAAGAACCTTGATACATTTTGCAATTGAACACTTTAGAAGGCATGCTTACTTGCTCATTTAAAAGTACATGTGCATTGCTCTCTTATGCTAACCACTGTAGCCAAGGAAAATCTTTAAGTATATGGAAGCTAAGCCACATTCCCAGATGGGGCTCCTATACCAAACAATGTGAGGTTTAAGTGGGACTTCATATCGGGGAGACCCATTGTATGTTGGCAGGTTCCAACACCATCAACGTGTCCATAATTGGGTAGGTAAAAAAGTAGCCTGGAAATATGTCTGCATACCTGGAAGAAAATAGATTTCTGATCATTGGCTGGATTGATCTCTATGCATTTTGATTCTCTCCTTCTGTGTTGTTTGTATTTTTTTTGGAAAAATTTCTCCTTTTAATTCTTTGATGTTGGTTTGTCTCTTGTTGGCTATTTGGATTCATGCTACTTTTGTCTCTTTTCTACTGCGTTGACCCTGCTTTTGTTGCTGTGTTGGGACTTCATATCGGGGAGACCCCTTGTATGTTGGCGGGTTCCAACACCATCAACGTGTCCATAATTGGGTAGGTAAAAAAGTAGCCTGGAAATATGTCTGCATACCTGGAAGAAAATCGATTTCTGATCATTGGCTGGATTGATCTCTATGCATTTTGATTCTCTCCTTCTGTGTTGTTTGTATTTTTTTTGGAAAAATCTCTCCTTTTAATTCTTTGATGTTGTTTTGTCTCTTGTTGGCTATTTGGATTCATGCTACTTTTGTCTCTTTGCTACTGCGTTGACCCTGCTTTTGTTGCTGTGTTGTGATTGCTTTTTGCTGCTTCCACATAGGTTATTGACTTTTGTCCTTTTGACTCTAATGCTGAGCTAGACTTGGCCTCATATCCAAGACTAGTTTGATTTGTGGAGACTCTCTACACTTCTAGAATCTCATTTAGATTATCAGTCCTCTTTACAAAATTCTGGTTGAAAATCAACTGATTCTTTGCCTTTTCCAACTCTTTTCTCTGTAGAACAACTTTTGTTTCAAGCCTTTCACATGCTTGATTCTTTTCATTGAGTTGTTCATTTAAGGTTTCTTGAATTCTCTTACCTTCTTCAATTTGCAGGAGTAATGGTCCAATTGCTTCAACCTTTTCTTTTATCAACAACTCTTTCTGAGATTTGTTTTTCTTTCTCAACCTTTCAATCTATTCAAGAGCACTAATAAACTCTCCTTCCAAATCCACCTCGACCTTTTCACCACCATAATTATTGGCTTCAACTTCTAGATCGTCTATAGCTATAAACATGAATTCTTTTATGCTTTCATCATATTTTTCCTCATCAGTGGATTGACTACCATCACTTTTTGATGAGCTAACTTCTTGGGTGTATAAGATCTTCTTTTTGGCCTTCTTCCTGTCATTTTGCACTTTTCTGAACGTTTCTCTTGGATCATATTCCTTTTTCTTCTTTTCAGGACACTTGGAAACATAATGACCAACTTGGCCACAATTAAATTATTTAAAAGGTAACTTACCTTTATACTTGTATGTGCCTCCCTTGAGATTATTTACAAACTTGGCTTCTTCTTCATTTGTTTCACAACTTGAATCATCATGCTCTTCCTTGGGCTTCTTATCTGCCTTGAGGGCTAACTCTTTTGTTGGAGGCTTGCAATTTAAAATTCTCATCTCATAAGAAATGAGTGTACCAAGTAATTGGTCCAAAGTGAGAGTCTTCAACTCGGTCATCTCCTCAATGGCTGATACCTTGGTAGTAACTCTATTTGGGAGAGATATCAATACCTTTTGAACTACTACAAGCTCTTCTAATTTCTCATCAAGGCTTCCTATAATGTTCACAACTTCATCAACTCTCAAGAATTTCTTTGCAATATCTTCATCATTATGCATGTTTAAAGACTCAAATTGCATTATAAAACCTTGAAGTTTAGCTTGCTTTACCTTGATGTCACCTTCGTAGAAGTTATTCATCTTGTCCCAAATAGCTTTAGCAGTTGTGCAATCCATGACCTTAACTAGTTCTGATTCAAGTAAGCCAACGTGTAGGACATTCATGGCTTTAGCATTGCATGTGAAATCCATATTCTGATATTTAGTAATCAGTACTAAAGGATTTTGATATTTTTCTTCCACAACATCCCACACATCAACTCCAAGTGATTGAGTGTAGGTCTTCATCCTTACTTTCCAAAACCTGTAGTTTGTTCCACTTAACATAGGTGCCTTAGTGGTGAATTCTCCTTCCTGGTTTTCCATGGTCCTTGATATTTCTTCCATTTGTTAAACTGATTTGAAGCAAGCTAGTTTACTTTGATACCAATTGCTAGAAACCAAAGATAATATTGAGTCAGGGGGGGGGGGGGGGGGTGAAGAGGGTGCAGTGAATCATTATTGTAGGAATTTATGAAACTCTATTCACTTGCAATGATACTGGGACATGAATAAACTTTCCAGCAGTTAATTCATATGAGCATGGAAAGAATCAACATAACTAACACAATTAGTACACACAAATTCTTCAAATATTTTCTTCAATTACTTCACAAAGCAAGCTACTCGTTACAAAGTTCTCTAGCTACAACCAGTAGGAAGCAACTACTCCCTGATTTATCAGTTGCTACTGAAAGGAGCTACAACCCCTGAGTTTATCTGCTTCTAGTAAAAGGATCTTCAACCCCTAAACATTTACCAACAATTGCTAGAAGGAGCTACAACCCCTAATATGTAAGCTACAACTTGCATGATCTCAATGATTCATATTTCATACATAAATCATGAAGCCATTCCCTTTTTACATAAAAAATTCAATTTATCACTTAAACTCTCAAACACTCACCAAAACCACCATTACAAACACCTTCAACAATTTATCATCACTGAACACACCAACAACATTAATTTATCTCACTGTCACACCTGCTCACATTGCAAATTCAATTATGATTATAAAGGAATTTGTACTAATATTTTTGGTTATTGAATTTTAGTTATCTCCAACTCCTTGCATGGATCTTGTATTTTTTCCTTTGTCCTACTTCTGTCTACATCCTCATCACCTTTTCCATCAATGAAAACACATTTCTAATATTTTTTCAAGAGCGAATTTTTCATTATTATTTTGATTCTCTAGAGGGATTTCCTCATTATTGTTTTGTTCATCCCTTGGTTCTTAATTCATCCCAATGAAATTCTCCCAAGTTTGTTGGGTCTGCCATAAGTTTCTTACAACTAGAAGCTTAATCAATCCACGATGGCTCACAACTATAGAAGGATCTATATCTTTCCTAACTCTATGTGCAGTTTCATGTAGAATAGATTTAAAAAAGAAAGGATATTAGGAGATACCTTCTATTTTAAGTGTTCCATCAATTTCAGGTGGTGAGCATGAACCACATCAAATCTCCCATCGCATGTGATATATCTATGGATTCTCTGCTAACTTTTTCCATGGATTTGGAAGTGAATTGGGGTTATAACCTTTCCCATTTTTTTACTAATTCTTCACCATCTTCTAGAAACAATAGAGATGCATATTGTAATGAGGTGTGTGGTTCAAACCATTTTTCTCCTTGTGCTATGAATCCTGTGACTTCAGCTACAACTTCCTAAGTTACTTGAACTTGTAAACTTCTTACCAATGTAATCTTGTCATTGAAATTTTGCATAAATTATAGTGTAATCTCCTTATCAAAGCCTTGTATTCTTTTCAAGTAGTGCACCCATCATGTGTGGTTCAAAATTCTACATGCGTCCTTCATAGCTCACAATTGGTTTGGTTCATATTAGATTAACTAGCCCCCCATCTTGTGACTGCAACTAACTCTTGTTGTTCAAAGGTGACTAACAAACTCTACGAGATATCAATGTTGGTATGGCTATTTTTTCAGCTTTCATGACATGGTTGCAGTAGAAAAACTTAAATGATGGTGAATCATATTAATCAATACAACAAGGTGATGGGAAGGACTTGTGACATCACACCCCCTCGCCCAAACTAGTTTAATGGTCGTCCTATGGAAATAGTAAAATTAGATGTAGCAGAGAAAAAGGGGTCACTTAATCAATCATTTCAAATAATAATTCAAAGATAGAATTCATACCTCCATATAACTTACCACATGGGACAATGATGTGGTCGCCACCAAAATCACAAAAATTGATATAAGAGATTGCATTTTTAGGAATACTCAAGACTTGGTTTAATGATTAACCCACTTGATAACCCCTTTATAGAGATAATTAAATTATGATGATTGAGCAATGAGGGTGTGTGGATTAATGCAAAAAATTAAAATTGAATATTTGAATGATATACTCAATTATTGTTAGTTTAATACATTTGTTTTATTTATCATAACATGATTATGATAAATCTTATTGATGTAAGCAAAGTGGAATAATTTCTAAGGGCCCCACATTCAATAGTGTTCCCATATATTTGAAATGTAAACATCAAAGAATTATGATTATAAGAAATTTCGAGCCATTCTCTGAAAGCCAAAGTATGAATTTATTTCCCTTAGCTTTGACTATGGAGCTGTTGTCAATGCTACAACATCCTCCAAAATTTTGGCCTACACCCAAATTTCAGTGCCTTCCTCGATCTTGCATACTGTCGTCACAAACATTGAGACTCATTGCATGTGTTTTCTCTAAGTGTTTTGCTTCCATTTTCCAGAAAATTAAAGTGTCGTCTTTTTGCATGTCAAGTGTCGCACAATGTATATAAGCTTGTTTTGGTGGTTTCAAGGGGTTATATTTGTGTAAATGAGTTGTTCTTACTATGTAAACATCTGTCACACTCATTTCCAAAGTTTTAAGCACTGTTGCACAAGTGTTGTCATGGTCGTCGCAAAGTGCATCTTTGGTGTCACACATGTCCTCGCAAAGTTGTCACATTGAGGGATGTTGTTCATGTGTTCTAGATGATCTATGTTGTGTCGTCAAGTGTTCTAAGTGTGTGATCATAGTCAAGTTTTATCACTATTTGCGTCAACTTCATCGATCCCACACTTAGGAAAAGTCAAAAAAACATTCGACCAAGCAACTTAGCTTCATCAGACCCTCCTGAATTTTACATTGCACAGTCTTAGCCCTCAAGTTGAAACCTGTTAAGTTCAGGTATGTTCTATGCTAGAGAAATTTATTTAATTTTCACAGTTAGAAATCACATCAGCATTCAGATAAACTACAGATAGAACATAAATATAAATCGTAGAAGACAAGCCAAGGCAAGAGGACACAAGATATGGCGCGAGCCAGGGAGAAACCCCACAATGTGGGGGGAAACCCTTTGATCAAATCTTCTTTTATCTTCAAAGTTTAGCAGAGAAAGAGAGAGAGAGAGTACATCAACAGAAGTCAACACATTGACTTATCTAGATCTAGCATAGATCATTTCATAAAATGATGAGATCAGTTGAAGACATTCTGCTTCAACTGATTCTCAAGGTGACTCCTTCACCTATCATTGTGCTGCATCTCATCCATTTGCTACACCTAACTGTGTATCACCATCATGATGTTGCCCGTTGCATCATTCATCACAATTGTACCATTCTCATGATTATATTTACTATGATGTTGTTCATGCTCCATGCATCATTGTGCTACCCATACACATGATCTAATTCATTATGATGCACATGATATATGCATTATGCTGCTTCATACTACCCATATGCATCATACTTCTCATACTGACCATGCATCATTATATCATAGCTACATCCTCTTTATGCCTGCATAGATTTATTGCCATAACCTACATATACCTTGTCATGTATATATGAGCATAGTTTAGAAGATATGAGCATACAACATATAACTTGTATCACCCCAACGTATATGTTGTACACTGCCAGATCTAGGGCCTGTGTGTATATATATGTATATTGTTGTCTTGTGATCATATGTACAATCTTCATTACAACCTTCAATACCTTGACTGCATTCATATGTACAGTCTTCAATACGTGATTTCATTCCATATATGTATGTGACTACGTTCACATGTATACTGCCTAGCGTATATACAAGACTGTCCAGCAAATGTATATAACCATAACTACAATGTATGACTATGCGTTCTTTGTATGGACCCGTGCATACCCAGAATGGACTGTGTATGACTGTGTTCTACAACGCATATATATATATATATATAGATATATATATATATATATATATATATATATATATATATATATATATATATATTATATATATATATATATATATATATATATATATATATATATATATATCTTCTATGACAGTCATATGAGCCATGTGGCATATTAACCTACGTTCCAATATATATTACGCTGACTGCATTTCCATTTATATATTGCTTGACAGTCTTTATGCTTCATGACCAGCGTATTAATCTTTATGCCCTGCGTAAACCATGAACAACCTATAATGATTCTCGTTGACTGTGTTTTGTATTTCATTCCTTACTGTGGCTAGTGTTTGACAGCATTTGGGCCTCCATCTTGAGCGTATATGACTGTGTGTAAGCATTCAGGAAGCCTCCTTGACTTGCGTAGATGAGGGTTGTTGATTTACTGCGTTCATTGCCTATGTGTTGCCTTGACTGCGTTCAATACGTTGTGATCCTTACCTTGCTGCAACTAGGCTCCACTACAACGTATAAGCTAGGGCATGTATTGATTGTGTCAATATCTCCCATGACTCCATGAAACCAACGTATAATATTCACATCATATTCACCATGAACAACATGTATTATGAGCAACGTATATCTTATAAGACTGTGTTGAATTAATATAGGCTAGCGTACTCTCTTTGTGACTCTCCTTCCAAAAACCCAAGACGTGGAGAGGAGATCACATGAAGAATGAGTGTGCCAATTGACATCAAAACTCTTATTATTTATACTAAAGCGAGGATGATGAATAGACATGTCGGTTGGGCTTCTAGAGCCTACATAATAGTTGGTCGGCTTGATAATAATTTCATAAAAAAAATAAATTCATATCTCCATAAATACTTATCGGAATCGTATGATCTTTGGATCAATCCTATACCTCTCGACAAGAGGGATCCGATAAAAATACCAACTGCCATAAATAAGCCAACCCACATGGAGTTTGGCCCTAGTTGCCAATTTAACACTCCCTCTCAACTAGCGAGAACTCCATTCGTTGATCCATATGTTCGACTGTACTATCTTTGCCATCAGTGCCTTGCACTGTTCTGCCCAACTCTGCTCAGCTCTGCTGGCTCTGCTCTACTCTGCTCAGCTCTGCTGGCTCTACTAGCTCTGCTTTGCTGAACTATGAAGAAGAAGAATTGATCGAGAATGTCTCATACCATACTCCATTGACCCAAAGTCAGTCTCAGAGTGTGTACCACTAGTCCCAGACCAGTCTCAACCAACCCAAAGTAAACATCATAGTGGGTACCACTCCTACCACTGGTCCCAGAACTGTATCATAGTCTTAGAGAGTGTATCACTGGTCTTAGACCAGTCTCAACCGACTCAAAGTCAGCGTCATAGTGTGTACCACTCTCACTGGACCCAGACCAGTACTGCACTGAAACGAAGTCAGTCTCGGAGTATGTACCACTGGTCCCAGACCAGTCTCAGCCGAACCGAAGTCAGTGTCATAGTATGTACAACTCCTACCACTGGTCCCAGACCAGTCTCAACCGACCCAAAGTCAGCATCATAATATGTACGACTCTCACTGGTCCCAGACCAATCCTACACTGACACGAAGTCAGTCTCGAAGTATGTACCACTGGTCCCAGACCAGTCTCAGTCTCAGTCGACTTGAAGTCAGCGTCATAGTATGTACAACTCCTACCACTGGTCCCAGACCAGTATCGCAGGCTCAGAGAGTGTACTACTGGTCCCAGACCAGTCTCAACCGACCCGAAGTTAGCATCATAGTATGTATGACTCTCACTGGTCCCAGACCAGTCCTGCACTGACACGAAGTCAGTCTCGGAGTATGTACCACTAGTCCCAGACCAGTCTCAGCCAACCTGAAGTCAGTGTCATAGTATGTACAACTCCTACCACTGGTCCCAGACCAGTATCATTGATCCCAGATCAATGGAGGTCATCCTAGCATAGGGAGTATGGTAGATACAACAATGCGTCCATCAGTACTACTATGGTCCCTAACTTCATTTCCCTGCTCATTTATCAGATGAGAGGTACTTTCCATGAGTCCCAGACTGCATGGGTAGGATGCCTCGAAAGGAGAACTTAATCAATCCTGTCCTCACAGGAGAACACATCAATCTTGCTACAATCACCATGGAGAACACATCAATCTAGGCTGCCATGGAGAACACATCAATCCAGGCCTCACAGGAGAACTAATCATCCTGCTACATAGGAGAGTGAATCATCCTATTCCACAAGGAAGCGAATCATCTTGTCCCACAAGAGAGTGAATCATCTTGTTCCAGTGCGCACCACCAGGGGAGGGTGAGTCACCCCGTGGTCGTATGTTGCTCCAGTAGAACTACAAGCCCCCCAGAGCTCCCAGAGCTCAATGTATGCAACATGTAGGACCCTTTTACAATGGTCTCTCGAAGACTCTAAATCGTTCGGGAAAATCACAAATTTGATCTTTCCTCGGGGCTCTGTCCTATACATCATCTCATTTTGATGGAGCCTCCTTGATCATCGACTTACCATATCCTAGATAAAGCAGTATTTGATGTTTATCTACTGGAGAAATTGTCGAATACGAGATTCCTCAATAATTGAATCCCACCTCTGGTTGTCACAGAGAATCACAGTGGTATTCATCATGTGTACAAACATCTTAGTGAAGAGCTTCAATGACCAGACTGCCTCACAGAAGACCATACTATCAACAATGTATTCTACCTTGGTGGTGCTCAGAGTCACCGAATTTTACTTCCTGCTCATCTAGGATATCGAGGCAAATTCCAAACAGAACTGAGAAGTTCTGTAGTGATCCTCCATACTGCCTGCCCACTCATCATTTGAACAATCATGTGGTTTCATATTTCCGGAAGTGTATCTCAATCCATGAGAGATTGTGCCCTGAAGATATCTCAAAATATTCTTGGCACCAATCCAATGAGGCTCAAATATGAGCTCACCATGCTAACTGCATGCCATATGTCCAGACGGAGGTTCTCCAAGTACATCAACACGAATGAGTTTATGAAACTCAAAGGCATTTTTGGTCCGACATCATTACCATATAACTTAAGATCCTCGAGGTAGTCACAAGCTTGCAGCTTATCTTTCCACATTCAGAATCCAACTCCCTCTGTCTTCTATAAATGAGAGGGTCTGCACCTGTTAGACATAGGTGCTGGTATGAGAGGTTTATCATCCACAACCTTTTAGTAATGGTTTCGATCAATTTCACTCCTAGTGAATCTCAGCTGCATTAAACAACTATCAATCCTCTCATACTACGCCCGAGGTGTTTTGCTTCAAACCATAGAGGGCTTTCTTCCACCTGTATAAATGAGATTCCTGATCATGAGTCTCAAACTCCTCGGGTTGTTCCAAGCCTGTGGACCTGTTGCATGAGGGGAATGATCCCCTTATAATATTTTCCTTCAGTACATTTCAGACATGTACCTTCATGCTCCTTTTTGAATTCAGGCATCCTAGTCACCATCTGACTCACAGACCTCCGGTGCTGAGTCAATGGACATGGTCCCTAGTGGACTTCCTGTAACTTGATACAACCTTGAACTCAAAAACATCTTGGAAAGATCTATTTTCAAACACATACCATTCCATCCATAAGTGCCACCTTGTAACCTTTGACTTCCATTTTTGAGATGGACATCAGGTTCTTCTTGCGATCAGGTACATAAAAGAGATTCTGGGATTCCTTGCTTTCATGGAAGAGTCGACCATTTCCTTGATGACCTGCATTACCAGTCATTCCTTTGATCATTGAAGATGTCCCAGGAATGATTTTTATCTTTATCAAGAGATGTGTCTTTGCCATTCCGGCACTCCTTCGCATAACGACTGAACTTATTTCAATAAGGCATCGCCTTTCCTTCCACCCTTAGATCCAAACTTCCCAATGAAGTGATCTTTAGATGGGTCATCAGAAACTTCTGCTATGCCATTCTGATAACATTCTCTGCTTCGACTTCACCCTAGGTGAATTATGAGGAATGCATTGATCCTTCTGTCTTGTCCCAACTGCCTTTGGTGATTGCTCTTTCACTCTTTCTTGGGCATTGTCTTCACCTCAGCTCTGATACCATGTTAAGTTTAGGTATGTTCTATGCTAGAGCAATTTATTTAATTTTCATAGTTAGCAATCACATCAGCATTCAGATAAACTGCAGATAGAACATAAATATAAATCGCAAAAGACAAGCCAAGGCAAGAGGACACAAGATATGGCACGAGCCAGGGAGAAACCCCACAATGTGTGGGGAAACCTTTTGATCAAATCTTCTTTTATCTTCAAAGTTTAGCAGAGAAAGAGAGAGAGAGTACATCAACAGAAGTCAACACATTGACTTATCTAGATCTAGCATAGATCATTTCATAAAATGATGAGATCAGTTGAAGACATTCTGCTTCAACTGATTCTCAAGGTGACTCCTTCAACTATCATCGTGCTGCATCTCTTCCATTTGCTGCACCTAACTGTGTAGCACCATCATGATGTTGCTCGTTGCATCATTCATCACAATTGTACCATTCTCATGATTATATTTACTATGATGTTGTTCATGCTCCATGCATCATTGTGCTACCCATACACATGATCTAATTCATTATGATGCACATGATATATGCATTATGCTGCTTCATACTACCCATATGCATCATACTTCTCATACTGCCCATGCATCATTATATCATAGCTGCATCCTCTTTTTGCCTGCATAGATATTTATTGCCATAACCCGCATATACCTTGTCATGTATATATGAGCATAGTTTAGAAGATATGAGCATACAACGTATAACTTGTATCACCCCAGCATATATATTGTACACTACCAGATCTAGGGCCTGCGTGTATATATATGTATATTGCTATCTTGTGATCATATTTACAGTCTTCATTACATCCTTCATTACCTTGACTGCATTCATATGTACAGTGTTCAATACGTGATTGCATTCCATATATGTATGTGACTGTGTTCAAATGTATACTACCTAGCGTATAGCGTATATACAGGACTGTCCAGCGAATGTATATAACCATAACTGCAATGTATGATTGTGCGTTCTTTGTATGGACTTGTGCATACCCAGAATGGACTGCGTATGGCTGTGTTCTATAACGCATATATATATATATATATAATATATATATATATATATATATATATATATATATATATATATAATATATATTATAATATATATATATATATTTATAATATATATATATATTATATATCTATTCTATATATATACATATATATATATATATATATATATATATATATATTATATATATATATATATATATATATATATATATATATATATATTATATATATATAAATATATATATATATATATATATATATATTGTATATTACAGATATATATATATATATGTATATGTATATATATATATATTATATATATATATATATATATATATATCTGCTATGACAGTCATATGAGCCATGTGGCATATTAACCTGCATTCCAATATATATTACGCTAAATGCATTTCCATTTATATATTGTGTTGACAGTGTTTATGCTTCATGACCAACGTATTAATCTATATTCCCTGCGTAAACCATGAACAACGTATAATGATTCTCATTGACTGTGTTTTGTATTTCATTCCTTACTGCGGCTAGTGTTTGACAGTGTTTGGGCCTCCATCTTGAGCTTATATGACTGCGTGTAAGCGTTCAGGAAGCCTCCTTGACTTGCATAGATGAGGGCTGTTGATTTACTGCGTTCATTGCTTATGTGTTGCCTTGACTGCATTCAATTCTTACATGCTTCCTTGACTACGTTCAATATGTTGTGATTCTTACCTTGCTGCAACTAGGCTCCACTACAGCGTATAAGCTAGGGAATGTATTGATTGCATGAATATCTCCCATGACTCCATGAAACCAGCATATAATATTCACAACATATCCACCATGAACAACATGTATTATGAGCAGCGTATATCTTATAAGACTGCGTTGAATTAATCTAGGCCAGCGTACTCTTTTTGTGACTCTCCTTCCAAAAACCCAAGACGTGGAGAGGAGATCACATGAAGAATGAGTGTGCCAATTGACATCAAAACTCTTCTTATTTATACTAAAGCGAGGATGATGAATAGACACATTAGTTGGGCTTCTAGAGCCTACATAATAGTTGGTCGGCTTGATAATAATTTCATAAACAAAATAAATTGATATCTCCATAAATACTTATCGGAATCGGATGATCTTTGGATCAATCCTATACCTCTCGACGAGAGGGATCCAATAGAAATATCAACTGCCATAAATAAGCTGACCCACATGGAGTTTGGCCCTAGTTACCAATTTAACAAAACCCTTCCTCTTGTCACTGTGCAATGCACAGTTCCTTCCTCCTAGGACTATGCACTATGCAATCACAGTGCTCAAGCTCAGCCTCTGACCCCAAAAACTGCACAAATTATCTCTCCTTCTTAGTCGATACTGCACATTGTGCAATCACAAGGCTCAAGCCTAACCCCTTAGCCCTTGAATTGCACAATCATCTAGCCTCCTCTGCCTTCTAGAAATGCACAGTGGGAAAAATCAGTGCTCAAGCCCTTAGCCTGGCTCCTTGAGCTCCCCAACTGTGCAATCTTCTTGCTCTATCCATCCTGAACTGCACATTATGTAGTTATAAGGCTCAAGCTTGACCCCTGACTACTCGAGCTAGGCAATTGTGCAGTCACTGAGCCTCTCCCTCAACCTTCCACCCAGTTCCGACTTAGTCAGTGGATTGTCATGGAACATGTTAGACTAGGGGTTTGTCGGACTGATGTCTTCTTGTCATAAGTGAATTGTGAATGTAGGTACTCTACCATACCATGGGTGGATTATGAAGAAGGAGATGGAGAAGGGGAACATGCAAGAAGAAACATTTGTGGCTGAATATGAAAGTGGATCAATCATAAGAAAGCAAAGGCACACTGGTTTGCAACTGCCACTCAAGATCAGACGTCACTTAAGACTCCTCATCTATAAGCCATATGGAGGAACGAGGTGGACAAAAGAGCATTCTTAAGAAGACACATAGCAAGAAGAAACAAGAATGACTTGACATTGCCACGCCATTAATGTCATGTCATGTCATGTCATGGGTCACCATGTGCCACATCACTTTTGTAGATTATGTAAATTCCTATTCAAAATGTATTGTGAAGTGGAAGTCCAAAGGACATGTACAAAATATGAAGAGTCATGTAAAGTCGAAAAGTCATAGGAATTCAAACAATCATGCGGGTAGTCAAAGAGTCATAAGGGAGGTGAAGCATCACCCCATTGGTTATATATACACCCTCATTGTCTGAGAAATGAACTTTTCACCTTGGCTCCTCCCGCGAGGCATCCAAGAGACAAGCTAGTTCTTTTGGAAAGCATGTAGTGGCTCCAACTCTCCGTTATTAGAGCTAGTGTTGTTCGCTGTATACAAGTGCCTTGGGACTTTTACTTAATATATGAAGCCTGATGGCCAACACATTCTTCATGCATGTATTATGAATTTTTGTAAGACTATTATGTGAATGTTTATGATTCATGTTTTTTTTCACTTATACTAAAGTAGTTGAACTATTTCAGTTGCTTTAGTGCTTATCATATTGAGAATGTGTTGTAGTGGTTGCAATTCCCATCACATATTTGTGTACTATTCCGTTGGATGTTAGACAGATATCTCTCGTTGTGTGTGTTTCTGTTAAAATTGGTAACTAGGGCCAAACTACATGTGGGTCATCTTATTAATGACAACTGATGTTTTTCTTGGACTCCTCTCATCGAGAGGTGTAGAATTGTTATGAGAATAAGTACCCTAAGGCTTTGGATTAGAACCCCAATAAAGCAAAAGAAAACTACAACAAGAAACACTCATACAACTCAGGAAAAATGCTTATATAAACAAACTACGTAAGAGCGACTGTACCTAGATTTCCTTCGTTCGAGTAGGTCCCATAGGGTTCAAACCCTCTGCAACTCCCGATGTTCTTCAGACTTGAAAATCATTCAATTCGAACATACATAACAGTATAGAAGTAAAACATATTCACGAAATGTGACTTTATATCATATAAGCTAATGATCAGTGATACATAAAAAAAACATTCATACATGAATTACAACACAATTTGATGAATAAACACAGTTTTTTTCGGAAACAAGACAACATTTCTTTTATTGCAGTAAGCTATAAATAACATGTAGAGAATTCACCTGAGGCTTCTTCTTTTGGCTCCAAGCGGAAATGTCCTCCAGATTCGTCCTATCCCAGCCTTCAACAATCTTCTTCCATAACCAAAACCATGATATCTCAAGCAAGAGTGAGAATATCTATAATCAACGAAACAAGGGTTTCCTGAAGCTTGGGGAAGTGCATGAGGCACATGGATTCATCAGACTCAGTCAGGGATAATCTTAGTATAATAACTCTGTCTCTTATCCTCCTTAAGTCCTTCCCATAAAAGTCTATTTATACTTCTCCCAATTAGTTTTTTAGTTGGGAAACAGTTGGGCCATGGGCAATAAAAGGTAATCAACAGGTAAAACTTGTGAACTCCGCCCACAATTAAGGTTTTTTTTTTAAGTGTTTTAACACATATACGCAGGTTGGGTATTAACTAACCCGCGTGTACAAGCTTTTATCTCAGGGCAAAGTAGGGTACAGGGAATAAAATACTGTTTTTAATATATTTGGACCAAGTCTGGAAGGAGGGGTTTCCCTAGGCCATAAATCAAGCATCACAAATACCAAGGGTGATAAATGGTGTTATAACAAGGATTGATCTAAAGACCATCTGATTCCGATAAGTATTCATGGAGATATGATTTTATTTGTGTTATGGGACAATTCGTCAAGGTTGTTCAACAACTAATTTGCCCCCTCTTATGCTCCATGCTTTACTATAAAAGGAGGAGGTCTTCAAGTCATTTACACACTTCTATCTTGATTTCTCTCCACTTTTCTTGGGTTTTAGTGGAAGGGAAATCTAAGAGTGGAAGCCCTAGACATTGGAGGAAAGAAGACTAAGGGAGTTGCTTTAGAGGAGATACCCTAGCCCTAGATGCTGTCAAAGAAGAAGTCAAAAACACTGTCAAGGAAGCATGCCCTAGCCGTAGTCTTGGAGGAATCTTATCACAACTAATAGAGGCCCTAACGTTGTCCAAAAGGCAACCCTAGACGCAATCTAAGAGAGGACCTAACATTTTCCAAAAGGAAACCCTAGACGCAGTCTAAGAGCAGCCCTAAACGTTGTCCAAAATGTAGCCCTAGACGTAGTCTAAGAGAGGCCCTAACTTTGTCCAAAACACAACCATAGACATAGTCTAAGAGAAACCCTAAACATTGTCCAAAATGCAACCCTAGAAGTAGTCTAAGAGAAGCCCTAAATGTCGTCTAAAGGGCAGCCCTAAACACTGTCTAAAGGTAGCCCTAACACAATCTAAAGGGAGCCCTAATGCTAACCTATGGTGCCCTAGATGCAGGCCTAATGCGACTGCAAAGGTGGGCTGTAGGTGACCCTCAAAATAGGGACAACATGAGAGTTTGAGGACTCAAACATGCCTAGGACAACAATGCTAGAAATTGGGACAACATCAAGACATGGTGTTGCAATAGCAATTGGGACAACAACGATAGTGATGGGATAGCAACATACTATGATGGGACAACAATGAGATTGATGGGACAACAACATACTATGATGGGACATCAACACACTATGATGGGACAACAACATACTATTGGAAATAATACTGAGAGGGGGGGTGAATCAATATTATCAAATTATTTTCAATATACCTTCCAAATTTATACTTTAATTTATTTTTCAGATATTGATCATTAGATTGTATGTCAGTACCATATAATAATGAGAAAGAACAAGAAAGACAGATAATCACACCAAGGAACACCAGATATAAGGTGGACACCCAATGTGGGTGAAAACCACCTACTGCAATATGTCTCTATCTTCTTTCAATTAGAAACTTCTTTTACAATGATTTTGTACTGGTGCAGTCCTTTACCAGTACGCAGGCTGCAACCTGCAGAGAGCTACAACCCTCTCTCGTTTTCCAGTCTCTCTTGGAAGGGAGCTACAACCCCCTTTGCTCTTTTTACTTCTTTAAGGACCAAGTTTCATGAATTTTCAAACTGGATCCATGGACATCAAATAATCAACAAGTACATATGAAACAACCAAAATCCTTATACAATCAACCAATGAATCACCAATTTCTTAGAATGTTGTAAACAGAAAGGCAATACCAGTAAACTAAACCCAGAACTATGCAGTAAATAGATAAAAGGCAGCCAACAAATACTTCAAAGAAAAGTCCGCAACTTGACCAATATAAACCTACGAATATCCGCAGCTCTTCTGTGTCTAAACTGCGTATATCCACACCTGATATTTCTTGTGCTCTGCGTACTTCTCCCCAGATCCACACCTGCACTGTCTACCTAACAGCGTACCTCCGTACTGTGCCTTCTTCTGCACTGCGTACCTCGCATTGCGCCTTCTGTTTTTTTGCGTACCCCCGCACTGTTCTTTCTCCTGCGCTACGTACCTCGCACTGCGCCTTCAGCTGCGCTGTGTACCCCCGCACTGTGCTTTCTACTTAGTTGCATACCCCCGCACTCACGTCGTGGATCGCTTGCGAACTTCTGATTAGGGCCAAATTAATAGTCCTCCAATGTGCCACAGTCAGTCAGATCCACAGATCTGTTCATGCACCCGAGAGATCACAACATATCAATAGATTCGCCTTAAGTTTTCTCCTTGATTTAGATCTAGCTTTTAAAAACAATCACCCAAAATTTCAGATCTTAAGATATTCAAATTTCACAAGTGTGTAGCCAAGAGATCTCCTTTCATTTTTATAGGCAAGCCTTTACTGAAACCATGGTCCAAAAACATAGGTATTCAATACTAGGACCCCATTACCTTGGATCAGTATCTTTATATGCAAAACCACGGACCAAAAATATGTCAGGCTAAATACCATGTACCATTCATAAAGATTCCCACGTGCACGCACTTTTATGCATTGGAGAGAGTGAACTGGGGGTCCGCACCTTCTGAACGGCGCACCTGCGTGTATGTCTGCACTTCTTAGTCGGCATACCAGCGGGTCCACAGATTCTCTTAGAATCACCTGCGGGTACCTCATTTTCCATGATTTTGAGTGCCTGAACTGAGATCTGCTACATGAGTGAGTTGCCATCAAGTACAACACTTGTACCATAGAGCCAAACTAGAATCATAATGCCAACAATCTCCGCCTTTGGACTTGATGGAAACCTCAAGATCCTAAATGTCATTCTCCCCCTTTGACATCAAGGGCAAAGGGTTATGCTCCCCCTGAGAACATGCTTAGGCCTTTGCTTTGCTGATCATGCTCTCCCTGATCAACCAGATCTGCAAAAGGAAAGAAATATCTGCACGAAGAACCACAGTCCTCCAAACACCATAAATGACCGATAGAGACATATTGCAGCAATATTCAGATCATCATGAAGATCTTCTACCATAATGCCAACAATGCATTATATGCTCTCCCTGAACCTGTGCCATTCGATCTTCGACCAATCCGCAACCCAGCAAATGTACGCGTATACCCCATATGAAACTTGCGTACAACCAACACTCTCTAAAACAGATGAGATTCAACAACAAGATGATGCATCAACAACCCCCAGCTTTTTCCTGAGGTATTCAAAGGTCTCCCTGGGCAATGGTTTGGTGAGAATATCAACAACTTGTTCCTTA